>JAEMUL010000023.1:5000-15000 GCA_034510155.1 Eucriotettix oculatus | reverse complement strand
CCCCCCCCCCCCCCCCCCCCCCCCCCCCCCCCCCCACCCCCCCCCCCCCCCCCCCCCCCCCCCCCCCCCCCCCCCCCCCCCCCCCCCCCCCACCCCCCCCCCCCCCCCCCCCCCCCCCCCCCCCCCCCCCCCCCCCCCCCCCCCCCCCCCCCCCCCCCCCCCCCCCCCCCCCCCCCCCCCCCCCCCCCACCCCCCCCCCCCCCCCCCCCCCCCCCCCCCCCCCCCCCCCCCCCCCCCCCCCCCCCCCCCCCCCCCCCCCCCCCCCCCCCCCCCCCCCCCCCCCCCCCCCCCCCCCCCCCCCCCCCCCCCCCCCCCCCACCCCCCCCCCCCCCCCCCCCCCCCCCCCCCCCCCCCCCACCCCCCCCCCCCCCCCCCCCCCCCCCCCCCCCCCCCCCCCCCCCCCCCCCCCCCCCACCCCCCCCCCCCCCCCCCCCCCCCCCCCCCCCCCCCCCCCCCCCCCCCCCCCCCCCCCCCCCCCCCCCCCCCCCCCCCCCCCCCCCCCCCCCCCCCCCCCCCCCCCCCCCCCCCCCCCCCCCCCCCCCCCCCCCCCCCCCCCCCCCCCCCCCCCCCCCCCCCCCCCCCCCCCCCCCCCCCCCCCCCCACCCCCCCCCCCCCCCCCCCCCCCCCCCCCCCCCCCCACCCCCCCCCCCCCCCCCCCCCCCCCCCCCCCCCCCCCCCCCCCCCCCCCCCCCCCCCCCCCCCCCCCCCCCCCCCCCCCCCCCCCCCCCCCCACCCCCCCCCCCCCCCCCACCCCCCCCCCCCCCCCCCCCCCCCCCACCCCCCCCCCCCCCCCCCCCCCCCCCCCCCCCCCCCCCCCCCCCCCCCCCCCCCCCCCCCACCCCCCCCCCCCCCCCCCCCCCCCCCCCCCCCCCCCCCCCCCCCCCCCCCCCCCCCCCCCCCCCCCCCCCCCCCCCCCCCCCCCCCCCCCCCCCCCCCCCCCCCCCCACCCCCCCCCCCCCCCCCCCCCCCCCCCCCCCCCCCCCCCCCCCCCCCCCCCCCCCCCACCCCCCCCCCCCCCCCCCCCCCCCCCCCCCCCCCCCCCCCCCCCCCCCCCCCCCCCCCCCCCCCCCCCACCCCCCCCCCCCCCCCCCCCCCCCCCCCCCCCCCCCCCCCCCCCCCCCCCCCACCCCCCCCCCCCCCCCCCCCCCCCCCCCCCCCCCCCCCCCCCCCCCCCCCCCCCCCCCCCCCCCCCCCCCCCCCCCCCCCCCCCCCCCCCCCCCCCCCCCCCACCCCCCCCCCCCCCCCCCCCCCCCCCCCCCCCCCCCCCCCCCCCCCACCCCCCCCCCCCCCCCCCCCCCCCCCCCCCCCCCCCCCCCCCCCCCCACCCCCCCCCCCCCCCCCCCCCCCCCCCCCCCCCCCCCCCCCCCCCCCCCCCCCCCACCCCCCCCCCCCCCCCCCCCCCCCCCCCCCCCCCCCCCCCCCCCCCCCCCCCCCCCCCCCCCCCCCCCCCCCCCCCCCCCCCCCCCCCCCCCCCCCCCCCCCCCCCCCCCCACCCCCCCCCCCCCCCCCCCCCCCCCCCCCCCCCCCCCCCCCCCCCCCCCCCCCCCCCCCCCCCCCCCCCCCCCCCCCCCCCCCCCCCCCCCCCCCCCCCCCACCCCCCCCCCCCCCCCCCCCCCCCCCCCCCCCCCCCCCCCCCCCCCCCCCCCCCCCCCCCCCCCCCCCCCCCCCCCCCCACCCCCCCCCCCCCCCCCCCCCCCCCCCCCCCCCCCCCCCCCCCCCCCCCCCCCCCCCCCCCCCCCCCCCCCCCCCCCCCCCCCCCCCCCCCCCCCCCCCCCCCCCCCCCCCCCCCACCCCCCCCCCCCCCCCCCCCCCCCCCCCCCCCCCCCCCCCCCACCCCCCCCCCCCCCCCCCCCCCCCCCCCCCCCCCCCCCCCCCCCCCCCCCCCCCCCCCCCCCCCCACCCCCCCCCCCCCCCCCCCCCCCCCCCCCCCCCCCCCCCCCCCCCCCCCCCCCCCCCCCCCCCCCCCCCCCCCCCCCCCCCCCCCCCCCCCCCCCCCCCCCCCCCCCCCCCCCCCCCCCCCCCCCCCCCCCCCCACCCCCCCCCCCCCCCCCCCCCCCACCCCCCCCCCCCCCCCCCCCCCCCCCCCACCCCCCCCCCCCCCCCCCCCCCCCCCCCCCCCCCCCCCCCCCCCCCCCCCCCCCCCCCCCCCCCCCCCCCCCCCCCCCCCCCCCACCCCCCCCCCCCCCCCCCCCCCCCCCCCCCCCCCCCCCCCCCCCCCCCCCCCCCCCCCCCCCCCCCCCCCCCCCCACCCCCCCCCCCCCCCCCCCCCCCCCCCCCCACCCCCCCCCCCCCCCCCCCCCCCCCCCCCCCCCCCCCCCCCCCCCCCCCCCCCCCCCCCCCCCCCCCCCCCCCCCCCCCCCCCCCCCCCCCCCCCCCCCCCCCCCCCCCCCCCCCCCCCCCCCCCCCCCCCCCCCCCCCCCCCCCCCCCCCCCCCCCCCCCCCCCCCCCCCCCCCCCCCCCCACCCCCCCCCCCCCCCCCCCCCCCCCACCCCCCCCCCCCCCCCCCCCCCCCCCCCCCCCCCCCCCCCCCCCCCCCCACCCCCCCCCCCCCCCCCCCCCCCCCCCCCCCCCCCCCCCCCCCCCCCCCCCCCCCCCCCCCCCCCCCCCCCCCCCCCCCCCCCCCCCCCCCCCCCCCCCCCCCCCCCCCCCACCCCCCCCCCCCCCCCCCCCCCCCCCCCCCCCCCCCCCCCCCCCCCCCCCACCCCCCCCCCCCCCCCCCCCCCCCCCCCCCCCCCCCCCCCCCCCCCCCCCCCACCCCCCCCCCCCCCCCCCCCCCCCCCCCCCCCCCCCCCCCCCCCCCCCCCCCCCCCCCCCCCCCCCCCCCCCCCCCCCCCCCCCCCCCCCCCCCCCCCACCCCCCCCCCCCCCCCCCCCCCCCCCCCCCCCCCCCCCCCCCCCCCCCCCCCCCCCACCCCCCCCCCCCCCCCCCCCCCCCCCCCCCCCCCCCCCCCCCCCCCCCCCCCCCCCCCCCACCCCCCCCCCCCCCCCCCCCCCCCCCCCCCCCCCCCCCCCCCCCCCCCCCCCCCCCCCCCCCCCACCCCCCCCCCCCCCCCCCCCCCCCCCCCCCCCCCCCCCCCCCCCCCCACCCCCCCCCCCCCCCCCCCCCCCCCCCCCCCCCCCCCCCCCCCCCCCCCCCCCCCCCCCCCCCCCCCCCCCCCCCCCCCCCCCCCCCCCCCCCCCACCCCCCCCCCCCCCCCCCCCCCCCCCCCCCCCCCCCCCCCCCCCCCCCCCCCCCCCCCCCCCCCCCCCCCCCCCCCCCCCCCCCCCCCCCCCCCCCCCCCCACCCCCCCCCCCCCCCCCCCCCCCCCCCCCCCCCCCCCCCCCCCCCCCCCCCCCCCCCCCCCCCCCCCCCCCCCCCCCCCCCCCCCCCCCCCCCCCCCCCCCCCCCCCCCCCCCCCCCCCCCCCCCCCCCCCCCACCCCCCCCCCCCCCCCCCCCCCCCCCCCCCCACCCCCCCCCCCCCCCCCCCCCCCCCCCCCCCCCCCCCCCCCCCCCCCCCCCCCCCCCCCCCCCCCCCCACCCCCCCCCCCCCCCCCCCCCCCCCCCCCCCCCCCCCCCCCCCCCCCCCCCCCCCCCCCCCCCCCCCCCCCCCCCACCCCCCCCCCCCCCCCCCCCCCCCCCCCCCCCCCCCCCCCCCCCCCCCCCCCCCCCCCCCCCCCCCCCCCCCCCCCCCCCCCCCCCCCCCCCCCCCCCCCACCCCCCCCCCCCCCCCCCCCCCCCCCCCCCCCACCCCCCCCCCCCCCCCCCCCCCCCCCCCCCCCCCCCCCCCCCACCCCCCCCCCCCCCCCCCCCCCCCCCCCCCCCCCCCCCCCCCCCCCCCCCCCCCCCCCCCCCCCCCCCCCCCCCCCCCCCCCCCCACCCCCCCCCCCCCCCCCCCCCCCCCCCCCCCCCCCCCCCCCCCCCCCCCCCCCCCCCCCCCCCCCCCCCCCCCCCCCCCCCCCCCCCCCCCCCCCCCCCACCCCCCCCCCCCCCCCCCCCCCCCCCCCCCCCCCCCCCCACCCCCCCCCCCCCCCCCCCCCCCCCCCCCCCCCCCCCCCCCCCCCCCCCCCCCCCCCCCCCCCCCCCCCCCCCCCCCCCCCCCCCCCCCCCCCCCCCCCCCACCCCCCCCCCCCCCCCCCCCCCCCCCCCCCCCCCCCCCCCCCCCCCCCCCCCCCCCCCCCCCCCCCCCCCACCCCCCCCCCCCCCCCCCCCCCCCCCCCCCCCCCCCCCCCCCCCCCCCCCCCCCCCCCCCCCCCCCCCCCCCCCCCCCCCCCCCCCCCCCCCCCCCCCCCCCCCCCCCCCCCCCCCCCCCCCCCCCCCCCCCCCCCCCCCCCCCCCCCCCCCCCCCCCCCCCCCCCCCCCCCCCCCCCCCCCCCCCCCCCCCCCCCCCCCCCCCCCCCCCCCCCCCCCCCCCCCCCCCCCCCCCCCCCCCCCACCCCCCCCCCCCCCCCCCCCCCCCCCCCCCCCCCCCCCCCCCCCCCCCCCCCCCCCCCCCCCCCCCCCCCCCCCCCCCCACCCCCCCCCCCCCCCCCCCCCCCCCCCCCCCCCCCCCCCCCCCACCCCCCCCCCCCCCCCCCCCCCCCCCCCCCCCCCCCCCCCCCCCCCCACCCCCCCCCCCCCCCCCCCCCCCCCCCCCCCCCCCCCCCCCCCCCCCCCCCCCCCCCCCCCCCCCCCCCCCCCCCCCCCTCCCCCCCCCCCCCCCCCCCCCCCCCCCCCCCACCCCCCCCCCCCCCCCCCCCCCCCCCCCCCCCCCCCCCCCCCCCCCCCCCCCCCCCCCCCCCCCCCCCCCCCCCCCCACCCCCCCCCCCCCCCCCCCCCCCCCCCCCCCCCCCCCCCCCCCCCCCCCCCCCCCCCCCCCCCCCCCCCCCCCCCCCCCCCCCCCCCCCCCCCCCCCCCCCCCCCCCCCCCCCCCCCCCCCCCCCCCCCCACCCCCCCCCCCCCCCCCCCCCCCCCCCCCCCCCCCCCCCCCCCCCCCCCCCCCCCCCCCCACCCCCCCCCCCCCCCCCCCCCCCCCCCCCCCCCCCCCCCCCCCCCCCCCCCCCCCCCCCCCCCCCCCCCCCCCCCCCCCCCCCCCCCCCCCCCCCCCCCCCCCCCCCCCCCCCCCCCCCCCCCCCCCCCCCCCCCCCCCCCCCCCCCCCCCCCCCCCACCCCCCCCCCCCCCCCCCCCCCCCCCCCCCCCCCCCCCCCCCCCCCCCCCCCCCCCCCCCCCCCCCCCCCCCCCCCCCCCCCCCCCCCCCCCCCCCCCCCCCCCCCCCCCCCACCCCCCCCCCCCCCCCCCCCCCCCACCCCCCCCCCCCCCCCCCCCCCCCCCCCCCCCCCCCCCCCCCCCCCCCCCCACCCCCCCCCCCCCCCCCCCCCCCCCCCCCCCCCCCCCCCCCCCCCCCCCCCCCCCCCCCCCCCCCCCCCCCCCACCCCCCCCCCCCCCCCCCCCCCCCCCCCCCCCCCCCCCCCCCCCCCCCCCCCCCCCCCCCCCCCCCCCCCCCCCCCCCCCCCCCCCCCCCACCCCCCCCCCCCCCCCCCCCCCCCCCCCCCCCCCCCCCCCCCCCCCCCCCCCCCCCCCCCCCCCCCCCCCCCCCCCCCCCCCCCCCCCCCCCCCCCCCCCCCCCCCCCCCCCCCCCCCCCCCCCCCCCCCCCCCCCCCCCCCCCCCCCCCCCCCACCCCCCCCCCCCCCCCCCCCCCCCCCCCCCCCCCCCCCCCCCCCCCCCCCCCCCCCCCCCCCCCCACCCCCCCCCCCCCCCCCCCCCCCCCCCCCCCCCCCCCCCCCCCCCCCCCCACCCCCCCCCCCCCCCCCCCCCCCCCCCCCCCCCCCCACCCCCCCCCCCCCCCCCCCCCCCCCCCCCCCCCCCCCCCCCCCCCCCCCCCCCCCCCCCCCCCCCCCCCCCCACCCCCCCCCCCCCCCCCCCCCCCCCCCCCCCCCCCCCCCCCCCCCCCCCCCCCCCCCCCCCCCCCCCCCCCCCCCCCCCCCCCCCCCCCCCCCCCCCCCCCCCCCCCCCCCCACCCCCCCCCCCCCCCCCACCCCCCCCCCCCCCCCCCCCCCCCCCCCCCCCCCCCCCCCCCCCCCCCCCCCCCCCCCCCCCCCCCCCCCCCCCCCCCCCCCCCCCCCCACCCCCCCCCCCCCCCCCCCCCCCCCCCCCCCCCCCCCACCCCCCCCCCCCCCCCCCCCCCCCCCCCCCCCCCCCCCCCCCCCCCCCCCCCCCCCCCCCCCCCACCCCCCCCCCCCCCCCCCCCCCCCCCACCCCCCCCCCCCCCCCCCCCCCCCCCCCCCCCCCCCCCCCCCCCCCCCCCCCCCCCCCCCCCCCCCCCCCCCCACCCCCCCCCCCCCCCCCCCCCCCCCCCCCCCCCCCCCCCCCCCCCCCCCCCCCCACCCCCCCCCCCCCCCCCCCCCCCCCCCCCCCACCCCCCCCCCCCCCCCCCCCCCCCCCCCCCCCCCCCCCCCCCCCCCCCCCCCCCCCCCCCCCCCCCCCCCCCCCCCCCCCCCCCCCCCCCCCCCCCCCCCCCCCCCCCCCCCCCCCCCCCCCCCCCCCCCCCCCCCCCCCCCCACCCCCCCCCCCCCCCCCCCCCCCCCCCCCCCCCCCCCCCCCCCCCCCCCCCCCCCCCCCCCCCCCCCCCCCCCCCCCCCCCCCCCCCCCCCCCCCCCCCCCCCCCCCCCCCCCCCCCCCCCCCCCCCCCCCCCCCCCACCCCCCCCCCCCCCCCCCCCCCCCCCCCCCCCCCCCCCCCCCCCCCCCCCCCCCCCCCCCCACCCCCCCCCCCCCCCCCCCCCCCCCCCCCCCCCCCCCCCCCCCCCCCCCCCCCCCCCACCCCCCCCCCCCCCCCCCCCCCCCCCCCCCCCCCCCCCCCCCCCCCCCCCCCCCCCCCCCCACCCCCCCCCCCCCCCCCCCCCCCCCCCCCCCCCCCCCCCCCCCCCCCCCCCCCCCCCCCCCCCCCCCCCCCCCCCCCCCCCCCCCCCCCCCCCCACCCCCCCCCCCCCCCCCCCCCCCCCCCCCCCCCCCCCCCCCCCCCCCCCCCCCCCCCCCCCCCCCCCCCCCCCCCCCCCCCCCCCCCCCCCCCCCCCCCCCCCCCCCACCCCCCCCCCCCCCCCCCCCCCCCCCCCCCCCCCCCCCCCCCCCCCCCCCCCCCCCCCCCCCCCCCCCCCCCCCCCCCCCCCCCCCACCCCCCCCCCCCCCCCCCCCCCCCCCCCCCCCCCCCCCCCCCCCCCCCCCCCCCCCCCCCCCCCCACCCCCCCCCCCCCCCCCCCCCCCCCCCCCCCCCCCCCCCCCCCCCCCCCCCCCCCCCCCCCCCCCCCACCCCCCCCCCCCCCCCCCCCCCCCCCCCCCCCCCCCCCCCCCCCCCCCCCCCCCCCCCCCCCCCCCCCCCCCCCACCCCCCCCCCCCCCCCCCCCCCCCCCCCCCCCCCCCCCCCCCCCCCCCCCCCCCCCCCCCCCCCCCCCCCCCCCCCCCCCCCCCCCCCCCCCCACCCCCCCCCCCCCCCCCCCCCCCCCCCCCCCCCCCCCCCCCCCCCCCCCCCCCCCCCCCCCCCCCCCCCCCCCCCCCCCCCCCCCCCCCCCCCCCCCCACCCCCCCCCCCCCCCCCCCCCCCCCCCCCCCCCCCCCCCCCCCCCCCCCCCCCCCCCCCCCCCCCCCCCCACCCCCCCCCCCCCCCCCCCCCCCCCCCCCCCCCCCCCACCCCCCCCCCCCCCCCCCCCCCCCCCCCCCCCCCCCCCCCCCCCCCCCCCCCCCCCCCCCCCCCCCCCCCCCCCCCCCCCCCCCCCCCCCCCCCCCCCCCCCCCCCCCCCACCCCCCCCCCCCCCCCCCCCCCCCCCCCCCCCCCCCCCCCCCCCCCCCCCCCCCCCCCCCCCCCCCCCCCCCCCCCCCCCCCCCCCCCCCCCACCCCCCCCCCCCCCCCCCCCCCCCCCCCCCCCCCCCCCCCCCCCCCCCCCCCCCCCCCCCCCCCCCCCCCCCCCCCCCCCCCCCCCCCCCCCCCCCCCCCCCCCCCCCCCCCCCCCCCCCCCCCCCCCCCCCCCCCCCCCCCCCCCCCCACCCCCCCCCCCCCCCCCCACCCCCCCCCCCCCCCCCCCCCCCCCCCCCCCCCCCCCCCCCCCCCCCCCCCCCCCCCCCCCACCCCCCCCCCCCCCCCCCCCCCCCCCCCCCCCCCCCCCCCCCCCCCCCCCCCCCCCCCCCCCCCCCCCCCCCCCCCCCCCCCCCCCCCCCCCCCCCCCCCCCCCCCCCCCCCCCCCCCCCCCCCCCCCCCCCCCCCCCCCCCCCCCCCCCCCCCCCCACCCCCCCCCCCCCCCCCCCCCACCCCCCCCCCCCCCCCCCCCCCCCCCCCCCCCCCCCCCCCCCCCCCCCCCCCCCACCCCCCCCCCCCCCCCCCCCCCCCCCCCCCCCCCCCCCCCCCCCCCCCCCCCCCCCCCCCCCCCCCCCCCCCCCCCCCCCCCCCCCCCCCCCCCCCCCCCCCCCCCCCCCCCCCCCCCCCCCCCCCCCCCCCCCCCCCCCCCCCCCCCCCCCCCCCCCCCCCCCACCCCCCCCCCCCCCCCCCCCCCCCCCCCCCCCCCCCCCCCCCCCCCCCCCCCCCCCCCCCCCCCCCACCCCCCCCCCCCCCCCCCCCCCCCCCCCCCCCCCCCCCCCCCCCCCACCCCCCCCCCCCCCCCCCCCCCCCCCCCCCCCCCCCCCCCCCCCCCCCCCCCCCCCCCACCCCCCCCCCCCCCCCCCCCCCCCCCCCCCCCCCCCCCCCCCCCCCCCCCCCCCCCACCCCCCCCCCCCCCCCCCCCCCCCCCCCCCCCCCCCCCCCCCCCCCCCCCCACCCCCCCCCCCCCCCCCCCCCCCCCCCCCCCCCCCCCCCCCCCCCCCCCCCCCACCCCCCCCCCCCCCCCCCCCCCCCCCCCCCCCCCCACCCCCCCCCCCCCCCCCCCCCCCCCCCCCCCCCCCCCCCCCCCCCCCCCCCCCCCCCCCCCCCCCCCCCCCCCCCCCCCCCCCCCCCCCCCCCCCCCCCCCCCCCCCCCCCCCCCCCCCCCCCCCCCCCCCCCCCCCCCCCCCCCCCCCCCCCCCCCCCCCCACCCCCCCCCCCCCCCCCCCCCCCCCCCCCCCCCCCCCCCCCACCCCCCCCCCCCCCCCCCCCCCCCCCCCCCCCCCCCCCCCCCCCCCCCCCCCCCCCCCCCCCCCCCCCACCCCCCCCCCCCCCCCCCCCCCCCCCCCCCCCCCCCCCCCCCCACCCCCCCCCCCCCCCCCCCCCCCCCCCCCCCCCCCCCCCCCCCCCCCCCCCCCCCCCCCCCCCCCCCCCCCCCCCCCCCCCCCCCCCCCCCCCCCCCCCCCCCCCCCCCCACCCCCCCCCCCCCCCCCCCCCCCCCCCCCCCCCCCCCCCCCCCCCCCCCCCACCCCCCCCCCCCCCCCCCCCCCCCCCCCCCCCCCCCCCCCCCCCCCCCCCCCCCCCCCCCCCCCCCCCCCCCCCCCCCACCCCCCCCCCCCCCCCCCCCCCCCCCCCCCCCCCCCCCCCCCCCCCCCCCACCCCCCCCCCCCCCCCCCCCCCCCCCCCCCCCCCCCCCCCCCCCCCCCCCCCCCCCCCCCCCCCCCCCCCCCCCCCCCCCCCCCACCCCCCCCCCCCCCCCCCCCCCCCCCCCCCCCCCCCCCCCCCCCCCCCCCCCCCCCCCCCCCCCCCCCCCCCCCCCCCCCCCCCCCCCCCCCCACCCCCCCCCCCCCCCCCCCCCCCCCCCCCCCCCCCCCCCCCCCCCCCCCCCCCCCCCACCCCCCCCCCCCCCCCCCCCCCCCCCCCCCCCCCCCCCCCCCCCCCCCCCCCCCCCCCCCCCCCCCCCCCCCCCCCCCCCCCCCACCCCCCCCCCCCCCCCCCCCCCCCCCCCCCCCCCCCCCCCCCCCCCCCCCCCCCACCCCCCCCCCCCCCCCCCCCCCCCCCCCCCCCCCCCCCCCCCCCCCCCCCCCCCCCCCCACCCCCCCCCCCCCCCCCCCCCCCCCCCCCCCCCCCCCCCCCCCCACCCCCCCCCCCCCCCCCCCCCCCCCCCCCCCCCCCCCCCCCCCCCCCCCCCCCCCCCCCCCC
>JAEMUL010000022.1:5000-62500 GCA_034510155.1 Eucriotettix oculatus | reverse complement strand
CGCCGCGATCACCGTCTTGACGACTCAGTCACTTGTCTTAAGCTCGGATGCTCCAGGATTCAAACCTAGAGGGTTGTGAGGCCAGAAACAGAGGCATATGATGCCATACACCACGCGAATAGCGGCAATTTATTATCAATACATGACTTCCACCCCTTTACGAACGTAATCGCTAATCCTCTACTTCCTATATCGACCCATTTCCACTTTAAACCAAATGGAAACTGTACCCCCGACAACGACCGTACTACGAACTTTACATAGTGAAGACAAGAGATTTTTTAGCTTTTAAGGGCAGAAACATCCCTCTAATCTAACAAAGCTACTCAGAATTTCTATATTCTGATATACACCCTTCCATATTATTAAGTTGGTATAATCTCACAATGTTTAGCACAGGATTATTCTACCGTAGTGGCGAGTAGTCCTTGATCGAGTCACCACATTTTCCTTGGCACAACGAAGACAAATCCCCAAAGATTTCCTTTCAACAACGTAGTTGGATAGACATTATCCGATCTTTGTGTAACACTCCTTCGCCTTTGATAGTACCGTATTGGTGAAAAGCAGATAAGTATGTATTTTAAAACTTTAAATAGTTAACTTGAATTATCACTATCAAGTTATGCTTCACTCTAAAATGCTTAACATTAACATACACACAAATGATCACCATATTCTAGCCTACAAAAATCTTGCCCAACAACAACACAACTTGAGTCAGCCCTGCATACCAAGACCTTGATGCCACTCTCTTGATCGTTGTCCTGACTGCAGGCTGGCGTACGAACCTTAACCCGACAAGCCTTGCACCATGTTTTTCCATGGTCGTTCCTATATTTTTTCACCGCCCTGCGTTAGTGATCAGACCTTTTTCTCGTATAATGATTATTAAGGTAATCCTATTGAGAACAAAGCACCTTGGAACCACACCGGTTAAGAAATGGACTACACAATATACAAAAAACGTCATACGTAAAACACAATGTATGAGAAGATCTGAGTTTCTAAGTGTTCCGTTTTATTACTTATATTTCATGGATCGTTTAGTGTAGTAAGCTCCTTTCTTTTTTTGTATGTGCCAAATTTTTCTTGCCTTCATTTGCTCAACCACTCGCTCTTCATGTCAATTGTCTCATACGTCCAACGTCGCAAATCTATAGTGAGCCAGTAAGCGTTGTTGCCAAGCGGCGACATTAGTTAGTCCAAATCAGCGGAGCGAATATCCGCAACTACTATTAGACTCTTATGAACCCTTGTATGACATGTACACTTGCATATACGGACTCTAGTAGATTACTATCAAATAAAATTAGCGTATTGGTATCTTTCTCGTAGACTATGAATAGCCTATTCCCGGACTTATAGTTGATGCCAGATACACATAGTCCTCTCTGAACCTTATGCGGTCTCCATCTCAAGATACAGCTCTTGGCGATTACAAACACGGACATTTCCGCGTATCGATCATCTCGGGGAATGTACTCAATTAAAAGGATATTTATAAACTGACTTACATGTCTTAAGAAAGACGACTAGACAGATAGTACTGTGGTAGTTGAATACGTATTGTTTTGTGTTTTTTTTACAGTTGTATACTGAGGTGGAAACTCTTCAGAAGCCATTTCTGCAACAAATGAAGCACAGGGATTAGAATGTGGAACTAATATTCATTTTTAAAAAACATCACCACTAGGCAGAAAGAAATGGGAAAACTAATGATTCACAAGGTAAACAATGATAAAGACAGACGGAAGCCTACACACACACCCCCCCCCCCCCCCCCCCCCCCACCACCCCCAAACTCGGGAAAAAAAAAAATAAAAATAACACTGTTTAAAAGCTAGAAGAGTATCTGAATTGTTTTTACAGAAGAAAAAAAATCATATTTGTTTGCTTCCCTTGCCCAAGACGGAGAGAAACCTGCAAAGTTATTCTGTTTTTTCATTTTAATCTCTACTTGTTTTATTGTTTTAAGCTGAAGCAATTTGAGTTACGACGCGCAGGATTAAAGGCCGATCTGCCTTTCTTGCGCCCCAGTGTTGCTAACTGTCTGAGGCGAACGATCCGAACGTGGTTGAGCACCTGGTGGCCTCGCTGACCTAAGGCTGTCAGCAAGGAGAGCAATTTGCATCGCAGATGTGGTCGACATGTAGGTGCCGCATCTGCGGAGCACTAGCAGCGAGGGATTTGCTGTCTTACGGACAACGCAACGAGCCCGTGCACGCTGTCTCCTGACTTTACGAATAGTAACCCAAGAAAACGCCGAAGCAATTCGTATATCACCGAGCCGGATACATTACTGAGTTTTATGGCAGGGAAAAAAAAAGAAGATGAGGGGGGGCGGATGGGGGTGGGTATATGTGACAAAGGATACATAAAGAATTTATTTCTGTAAAGAAATAGCCAGACATAAATGTTTTATTACCATAGATTTTGTCAGAGATAATGCAATTGATGGCTAATTACGATATCAAAAAATGTAACCACACGCCCCGAATGAAATGAATCAGTATTTCTTTTAATACACATTTTTATATTGATGGACTTGATTACCAATAATAGTAAATGGATTACAGTGCATCAACTGCTATGTTAACTCTGCCTCATAGGTACGCATAAACAGAATATTCTGACTATTCAATAACACAAAAAATTACTCATGTTCATGTAACATTTTAGCCATTTATTAAAGCCATTTAATTAATTTCCATGAATAAAGATCAAATACTGTGAGCGCACGCTTATTACAAATCCTTACCCGGCAGACCAGATCGAGAGTCCACGTTTGACTAGTATGTCTTTCTTGGCTGAAGTAACCGTTATTTAGGATCCGTCGCGTCCTAGATATTGGGATTCAGCGTAATACAGAGTTGATTTTGGCGAAAGGCTTGTCTGGTCTTAGGGTATGCCCCTGTCTCATCAACGCGGTTGCGTTATTCACTTCAGTGTAGTTTGTTATCCCTGCCAGCGCTCTGTCGCGAAAAAACATAAGATTAAAATATACGTTAAAACAAACAAAGGAAGTTATCACTAATGTTGGAATAAAAAGCTCTTGAGAATAGACCAAAAGTTGTTTAGACAGGAGTAAACTTATTATTTTTAATTTTTTTCTATTTTACATTCAATTTGCGAATATGCAACCACCTTCACAATTTAGGCACGAATCAGCTCGATGCATCTATAAATCAATATCGGCACAGAAGACAAAAATGTTGAAAAGAATATATATGACCGCACTACTGCAAAGAGATCAACCGATCCACGGAACTTCCATGTTGTGCTTCTTTGAATCGGATCGAACTTCGATATTATTTGGATTCATAAGTCTCCATTCTTACACGAACGTTCGCCTAGTATTATTAAGGTCTGAGTGCATTTAGTTAATTGAAAGCCCGTCGTGCATGGACTTGGTTTTACAGGAGAATGGGTAGAGCGTGACGTTTTGCAAACAGTTCTTCGGACTAGTCAATCAGATGTAAGTCAGTGGTGGATCGCCCTGCCCTGGAAAATTTATGACGAAGGTCCCTTCCAAAATTAGTTTATAAGCTTCATTACTTTTCGCTTTAATATGAAGCATTTTATATACTTCCTTTATGATTGTTTAATATAATAAAGCTACTAAGCATTTATGATGACAAACCAAGCCGATAAATACTTAGCTCAAACAATGGCATGAAAATATTGAATAAATGTTGTGTTGTAGAAAAATTTGATTGAGAAGATTGAGACTGATATATCTTTGGCGCGAGCTACTAAACTATATTGGGGCGAAAGACGGAAATTTAATTTCATATGAAGCCCTCCCCCCCAGCCTATTAGTGTGTTAATTGCATTTAACGCAAACATTCAAAGCTTCCTAGGGGTATAATTATTCTTACCCTGAGATTTAGGATGATATATTTTTAGGCTTTCCCGGGCGAAGAGGATTCGTTAGGCACTATGTATTGCGCGTGCAGAAGGAGAACATTCCCTACAAGGGATTCCTGTCACTGTCATCTAACCGGATGGTATTAGTTTCGTGATCTCGGATTTTTTTATAAACCGCGTTAAGAGAGATTCCCATTCCCCGTAGCGGTAGACCAGCACTAAGAACGCAGTCGCTGTCGATGTTGGTCCATTCGAGGGCCCATATGATACCCCCACCCCTCCATAACCCCCAGTATAACATTTTTGTATAGTATTCTTTCTTTCTAAATTCCGACGTCAACCCACCCACCCCCCCAGAGACAGGCATAAAAACAAATATAATTACAAAAAATCACATTTTTCATATGTTGAAAAGGGGAAATGAAAAAATTAATTAAATAGAGAAAGAGTGCACAAGGAAGAAAGTTATCTAATGCCCAATTTATTAAGAACTTATCCTTGTCGTGCGCCCCCACCCCCCCCCCCCCCCCCACCCCCCCCCCCCCCCCCCCCCCCTCATTGACTGATCTTCATGCAGGTCTCCTAACTTGGTTTGTCGTTAAATAAAAGACTCTGTCACGTCGAGCTAAACCCAGGCCTTCTATGAGACAGGAGATAAGCTTAACGAGGAGTTCTTGATCAGATCCACTTATGAGATGCTCCGTCTTCCCCTATAGTTCAACTTGCGTTGGTAGATTGGGCGAGTTTTAATCAGGGATATTCGAACTCACTCGTCTGAGATTCCAAAATATGATTGACGGTACTGCCCCTCCTGCTTCTTTTGTGCGCCGACATGCTGTGCTAGCTACATCGCCGGACGTTGATTGCAGTAGACCGACCCCGGACATACTCGCCTTCTTTGGGTGCGCGATGTACTATAAGTTTAGGCTTCCCCACCACTGGCCGAACAATGAAGCAAAAGAAATGTAAGTCGACAATAGCGTTGACAATGTAAGGCCGATGTCCTACTAAAAAAAAAAAAATTTTTTTTAATATCTAGATATGATTGGGGATAGTTTAAGATTACTTAGCAACATTCGCTGGTCTATTGACTTGCACTAGTCACAAAACGTTTTGATTTTGTAAACCCTATTATAATATATCTTCACAACAATTAGAAGCGTAATAGAATGCAATCGTATTCGATACTTACCTAGATCATATCCTCTGGACTTTGTTCACACCTCATTTATAGTCTTGATACCAATCACAAGCATAGCCTCCTCCACAGTCGTCATATAAGCCCTGCCCAAAAAGGGGGCAAGCAATGTATTATTAAACATTTAAGTACGTGAGCGATAGATTACGAAAAAAGACGAACGAAAGGACTTGTAGCGTTAATACTTTCATAGTTTCATCAAAATTTAATTAATTGTTACTATTAATTCTGAAGAGAGTTCATTTCAAACATAATTATATCATTTTAAAATAAATACTTTCCCGCTCTATTGCCTAAAGTGTATAAAAATTAAATAATCTTTTAAGCTCAAATTTAAACAATGATAAGTAGATGAGTAAAAACTTTAAAAAATTAAAAGTTGAACATTAAATTATTGTAGCCTAATTACTGTAAGAGAGATATAACAATGTTTTTACTCGTTTGTTTATGACGTTACTTATGCTATGTGTAAAATATTTAATTAGGCCATAGTGAGATGTTGTTGTAACTCGGCGGTTAGTATCCCTTCTGGAAAGTCTCTTTAGATCTGCGTCTGTTGCACACAACCTCATTCCACAGATTAAACGAAATTGATGTTTCTTTGTTGTCAAATCTTCACACATTAACCCATATCGTCTTGTGCTTATCCCCCAATCCAATTTTCCAAACTTCCTCATGAGACGAAATATCATATCGGAGAGAATTAGGCTATAATCTGACAAGTAATGAGAGAGCTGTTTATGAAACAAGATTGGGCTTTACTGAAGGGGATATTATAGATCCCCCGAGGATTTTTCTCTTTCATTGTTTACACATGTAACTATGATCTGAACTATCTCTAGGCATGTTTCAACCGGGACCCATATCAAAATTACGTTAGGCCGGCTGTATACAAAAAGGGGATTTGGGTGGGGTTGTTAACTCCAACAGGTCCCATCATGCATGTATCACAGATTTTAATGTAACACGCAAAGTTAGAAATCAGATTACTTGTTACGATCAACTGATGACGTTTTCTTTGCCGCAATGTCACAGAAGCAAGGATGCCGGTTTAATGTTAAGTTACAGTGCTGTCGAGCATTTATAATAAAAATACATAAGTATTAACTCAGCAAAATATATGTCTTGATTATTTCAATTGTCTAGTGATAGTGTTTTACCGTTCTTTTATTGGACTGTCTACTGATCTTGACTCTTTGGTCGTGTTGTTTTTAGTTATTGATTATTAAACCTGATTCACAAATACATCTACATAAGTCGATTTTGTGTGGTCGATGGTTATAAATAATAAATAAAAATTAAATAAACTCCGTAGTGTAAATGTCTTTGGGATGTCTCTTACATCTGCGCTGTTAGTTCTTTTCTAAACAACAACTACTAAAAAAACAAAATACCATTCAGAAAAGTTCGAATCTAGCATAGCTGTGTGGGTGACCGCTGTTTTTATAGGACTTGATTAATTGCTTCTGGCTCCTATTAGAATGTATTCGGCCAAGTGTATGAGTGAGTCCTGCCTTTTATTTTAATATGTTATATTCTCTGTGACATGACTTTTTTTGGCTAACTAATCAGGCGTACTTCGTGTAGAATTTATTCCTTTTTCGCCGAAGCTACTTCGCTCCTTACCTTGAATAGTGAGCTTTAGACGAAGAATGTTAATTTGCGACATACACGAACGTCGGCAACTTACACATATAGTCAACATAATTAAAAAAACCAAGCTCTGTTAAAGCGTCTTCGTATTTATCTTCTCTATTTTTAAGGTTTAATTAATGTACAGACTATGATTTGAGTCGTAATTTTATATTAAGGCTAATTCATGTATTAAACTTGAATGCTATGAAAAATATTAGTTTTGTGTGTCTGATTATATTTGGAACAAGTCTGTACCACAACAACACATTTCAATATACCATATGCCAGTGCATTCGGGTTTAACATCGCCCGGATATTACAAGTAGAATAGCTAGTAGATAGTTTTTTTTTTTAACTTCACCAAACTGCGTGCTTACATATCCTTGGCAGCGTGCCAAGTCATCGTTAAGATGAAGTTAGGAAGTGCTGTAAATTTCGGGAGAGGCGGGATGTTGGCGTTTCTGTAAGCGTTCCCCACCTGCTTTTTGCCACCAAGAAAATGCTTAGTTTTTAAAAATTTTATACATGCGTCCACTTACACAGGCACTATATTGGCCGTGCACGGTCTTCTGCCCAGTGTTGCAGTCAGCCACGATCGGAGGAATGTTCATATTGTGCGTCATCCTCCTCGTCGATTCCTGAGTACTCCGATAAATCGACGAAATTGCAGCGGAACCAAACTTTTATGAAAACACACTAGAACGTCTGAGTAGCTTCCTAACATATGTCTCTCCAATTGCAACACTGGCCAAAGATCTCGCCAGCTTATGCAGCAATCATAACATACTTATATCAGCGGAAACATCTTCTGCTAATATTATATATCGCCTCAGCGTTGGAGGACGGGATGAGAGTGGGGGGTAGGAGGTAGGATCTGTCTTATTATGGATGGTGAATCGAGGAATGACTGGACAAGCCGAGACTCGCCTAGCCGTTCTACGGACAACGAGGGCAGGCCTTTTGGGAAGCGTGAAGGTTAGTATGCGCAATCTGAGACTCCTCTCTCGCTACCGCTTCGCCCCGGCTAGCCTCAGTCTGGGAATTAGTCTGTTAGAGCATGAGACTTTAATTCATGGGTCCATGTCCTACCCCCTTGGGTTCGAGCCCACGATTTTGGTCGCGAAACTGTATTTTTAACAACATTTTTTCTCCCATTAGCTCAAGTTTTCCTACACGGGCCGACTCAATAGACCGTAGATCACCCTTCGCTATGATTCAACCTCCCCGAAATTTGTTTTTCTCGTTGTTGTTGCTATTTTGTCACGGGTGCTATCTAATTATGCTTGTTTCGCTGCCTGACACTCTCCATTTTGATTAATCCCCTACCCTGTCTCCTTATGATCTCCAATTGCAACTACATAACACCTATTTAATCTACTCAATCAGTTTCATCCAATATAATTGAAGGATCTATACTTTGGGCAACATTTGTATATTTGTAGTCAAACAAAGTCTAAGTGCAATGTGATTGTATGTGCTAGACACACTGAAATGTGGCTAGCCAATTTCGATAAAGTATTCTGTGTGTTTATTTAGGTACTGCTAAGCCCCGCTGATACTTTATGCAAATCGTCCTGAAAGAATTTTAAGGAGGGAAACATAGCCAACCCGATTACACAATGCACACACTAATAGCTAACAACACTACCATACCAAAGCACATTTAACTGTGCTTTTTTACAGGCATAAAAACTTCAATTATATATTAAAAAGTAAGCAGTTGATATGATGAATTTAATTATCTAGTTACGAGCTTGCATCGTCCTTCAATAACTATTTTCTACGCTAGTATTAATAATATTAGTATTTTAGGCAGAAAAACAGATATATATTATATAGCATTAATATTTTGATGTTAATATTATTAGTATATAGAAATGATATTATATTAAATCTTTTATAATAGAGTATTTTCATATATTAATCTTTAAGGGTATTATAGAACTTATTTGTATTTAATACAACTATATTAATATGAATATTTATTAGTCATTACATCATATTGATTTTAATTATATTTTAAAATTCTTTGAATAGATTATATAAGTATAATAATCGTATAGTTATCTCCTAATATATAAATCATTTCATATTATACAATTCATTTAATAACTAATAATATATTTAATTTTAATATATTATATATTATAATTATATAATATATATTATTATATTAATAAATTTATTATTATTTATGAATATTTAATTATTATTATAATATTAATATATATTTAAATAAATTAATAAATTATAAATATTTTATAAAATATTTAATATTATATATTTAATTTTATATTATATATAATATTTTATATCATATATATAATTTATATTATTATTTTAATATACTAAAAATTAATAAATATTTAAAATTATATTATATATATAATATATATCTATATTTATCTATTATATTAATCTATAAATAAATATATATATATAATAATATTATATTAATTTATATAAATTATAATTTTTATAATAATATATTTATATTATATTAATATATATATTAATAATATAATATATATAATATATATTAATATTATATAATTATATATAATTATTATATATTATATTATATTATATTATTAATATTATATAATTTATATATTATTTTATATTTATTTATATTTATTATATTATTATATTTATATATTAATATATAATTATTATTTTATATAATTATAATATATATATTATATTATTTATTTATATATTATTATATTATTTATATATTATAATATTTATATATTTTATATTATATATTATATTTAATATTATTTTATATATTATAATATTATATTATATATATTATATTATTAATATTATATTATATATTTATATTTATTATATATTATTTATTATATAATATTATATTATATTATTTATATATATATTATATATATATTTAATTATATTTTATTAATATATTATTATATATATTATATATTATATTATTTTATTATATATATATTTAATTATTATAATTATATTTATATTTATATTATATTATTTTATATATATTTATATTAATATTATAATATTATATTTAATATATAATTATATTATATATTATTATATTATATATTATTATATTTATATTATTAATTATTTATATTATATTATTTATATTATAATTATATATAATTTAATTTAATATATTATATTTTAATATTATATTATTATTTATTATATATATTAATATTATTATATTTATATTATTATAATATTTATATTTATTATTATTATAATATATATTATATTATTATAATATTATATTATTATTATATATAATTATTATATTTTATATTATATTTATATTATTATTATATATTATATTTATATATATATTTATTATTTATAATATTATTATATATTATTATATATTTATATATATTATATTTTAATTTATTAATATTATATTATTATAATATATTATATTATATATTATTAATTATTTATATTATATATATTTATTATATTTAATATATTATTATTTTATATTAATATTATATATATTATATTTATTTATTTATTATATAATATTATTATAATATATTAATATATTATTTATATAATTATATTTTATAATATTATTATATTTATATTATTTAATATATTAATATAATTATATTATATTATATTAATATTTATATATAATTATATTATATATATTATTATTATAATATATAATTATTTTAATATATATTATATAAATATTATTAATTATTTAATTAATATATATTATTATTAATATTATTTATAATATTTATATAATTATTTAATTATAATTTATTATATAATTATAATATATATTATTTAATATTTAATATTTATTATAATTATATTATTATTATTTATTATATTATTATATAATTAATATATTATATAATTATATAATATAATTATTTATATTAAATATTTTTATTATAATATATATATTTTAATATTATATATAATATTATTAATATTTTATTAATATATAATATTATTATTATATTTATTATATATACTATTATTATATTATAGTATATATTATATAATAATATATAATTATATATATATTATAATTATTAATATATAATATATAATTTATATATATATAAATAATATTATTATATATTATTATTATAATTATATATATATTAATATAATTATTATATTATTTATATTTTTATATAAATTATATTTATATATATTATATATATTTATTTATATATTATAATATTATAATATTATATATTATTATAATAATAATTATTATATTATATATATTATATTATAATTAATTATATTAATAAATATAATATATTTATAATATATATATTTATATTTAATATTAAATAATATATTTTTAATTAATATTATTATTTATAATATATAAATTTATATATTAATAATATATTATATTATAATATTATATATTATAATATTATATATATATTATTAATATAATATTATAATTTATTATAATTTATATATATTATATTATAATATTAATATATATAATTATTATTTATATATATTAAATTATATATTAATTTATATTAATATAATTATTATTATATATATTTATTAATATATTATATATATATATAATATTATATATATAATAATATATTTATATTATTATATATATTATTATATTTTATATATTATAATTATTTTAATAATATAATTTATTATATTTATTAATTATATATTATATATTATTATAATTATAATTATATATAATATAATATTATTATATAATTATTTAAATTAATATTAATTAATTATTTATATTTAATATAATTATATATATATTTATTAATTATTTATATATTATAATATAATATTATTATATTATATTATTATATATATTATAATATATTATTATATATTATATATATTATATAATTATAATATATTAATAATATTAATATATAATATTATATATAATTATAATATATTATATAATATTATATTAATAATATTATAATTTATTATATTATATATATATAATATATATATTATATATATTAATAATATATTTATATATTTATAATATTATATATAATTATTATATTATTATATTTAATATATAATTTATATTTTAATAAATATATTAATATATATATATTATAATATATAATATTTATATTATATAAATATTATTTATATTATTATATATATATAATAATTTATATATAATTATATTTATAATTATTATATTAATAATTATTTATATAATATTAATATATATATTTATATTATTATTATATATTATTATATAATATTATATATATAATATATTAAATTATATTATATTAATTATATATAATATTAATATAATATATTATATTATATATATTATTAATATTTATATATATTATAATATATTATATATATAATTATTTATATATTATATATATTATATTATAATAATATATTTAATTATATATTATTATTAATATATTATTAATATATTAATATATATTATATTTATATAATATTTATTATATATTAATATATATATTATATAATATATTATTTATTAATTATATTATATAATTATTAATATATATTATTATAATTATATTATATTATATATTTATATATTAATATTATATATATAATATATATAATATAATATTATTATATTTATTATATATATATATATATATTATTAATATATATCAATATATTATTATATATTATATTATTAATATATATATATTATTATATAATTATTTATATTATATTTTTATTAATATTATAATATTATATTATTATTTATTTATATATATATTTATATATATATATTTTATATTATATTATTTAAATATTATATTTAATATATATTATTTAATTTATATTATATATATATATTTATTATATTATATAATATAATATTATAATTATTTTATATAATATTAATATATATATATTATATAATTATATATTATTATATAATATATAATTTATATATATTATATTATATTAATATTATATTTAATATAATATATTTATATATATATATATTATTTATTATTTATTTAATATTATAATATATTAATATAATATTATATTAATTATATTATATATTATTATATAATTATATTATAATATTATTTATATATATATAATAATTTATATATTAATATTATATTATTAAATAATATATATAATTATTATAATATTATATTAATTAATATTATAATATTATTTAATTAATAATAATAATTATTTATATATTATATAATTATATTATATATTAATATATTATATATAAATTTAATATATTATATTTTATATTATAATAATTATATTATATTTATATTAATTATTATTAATATTATATATATTTAATATTATTATATTATTATATATAATAATATTATATAATATATAATAATAATAATATATTATATTTAATTATTTATATTATATTATAATTAATTAATATTAATTATTATAATATATATTTATTATTAATTTTATATATTATTATTATATTATATTATATTATATAATATATATATATATTATATTATTATATATAATTATATATTTATATTATATATTATAATATTATTATATTTATATATATATTATATAATATATTAATTATTATAATTATATAATATATATATTTATATTATATATATATATATAATTAATATTATATATATTATATTATATAATATTATTTATAATATTATTATATTATATTTAATATATTTATTAATATAATATATATATATATTTATTATTATATTAATATTATATTATAATTATATATAATATATATAATATTATATTAATTATAATAATTTATATATATATATTTAATTTATATTTTATATATATATAATATATATTTATAATATATATTATATATATATTATAATATTATATTTAATTTATATAATATATATTATTATTATAATATATTATATATATATTTATATATTATAATATTATATAATATATATATTATATATTTATATATTAATATATTATATTATATATTAATTATTATAATAATATTATATATATAATTAATATTAATATATAATATATATTTAATTATTATATTAATATATTATATATTATTTATATTATAATTTATATTTATATTAATATAATTATATATTATATATATTATTATAATATTATTATATTATTATATATATTATAATAATTATATTAATATTAATATTTTATATTAATTAATTTATATATATATTAATAATAATACATATATATATATTATATATATATTATTAATATTATATTATATAATTATATATATTATATAATTATAATATTATATATATTAATTATATATTATATATAATATTTTAATATTATAATTATATAATATTTATATTATATAATATATTATATATATATAATATTTATATTATATAAATTATAATATTATATATATATATTAATAATATTATATTATTATTTATATAATATTTATAATATTATATATATTATATTATTAATATTATTAATATTATATATATTATTATAATATATATTATATTATAATATATATATTATATTATATTATATTATTTATATAATTATATATATTTAATATATATATAATTATTATATAATTATATATAATTAATATTTATTTATATATATATATTATAATATATTATATATTTATATTAATATTATATATATATATTTATAATTATATTATTATATATATATTTAATATAAATTTATATATAATTATATTATTATTAATATATAATATTAAATTATAATTATAATATATAATATATTATATTAATTATATATAATTATAATATATTTTATTAATATATATATATAATAATATATATTATATATATTATATTATTATATAATTATATATAATATATTTATATAATTAATATTATATATAATTTATATTATAATTTATAAATATTTATATTAATATATATATATTTATTAATATTAATATTTTATTAATAATTTATTATTATATAATTTTATTTATATAATTATTTTAATATATAATATATATTATAAATTATATTATATATATATAATTATATTATAATTATATTAAATATATTATATTAATTAATAATTATATTATTTTATTATATATATATATTATATTAATATATATTAATATATATATTATTAATATTTATTATATATTATATATAATATATATTATTATATTTATTATATATATTATTATAATATATAATTAATTTATATAATATATATTATAATATATTATAATTATATATTATTATAATATTATATTAATTATATATTTATATTATATTTAATATATTATATATATATTAATTATAATATATATTATTATTATATAATATATAATATATATATAATTATATATAATATAAATTATATTATATTTATATTATATTATATAATATTTTAATATATTAATTATTATATTATATTATATATAATATTATATATTATAATAATAATATTATATATATAATATATATTATTATATTATTATATTAATATTTAATATTATATATATAATATTATAATATAATAATTTATATATATATTAATATTAATATTATAATATATATAATTATATATTATATAATTATATATTATTATTATATTTAATATATTATATTAATATTATTATAATTATATAATATATTAATATTATTAATAATATATTAATATTAATATATTATATATTAATATATATTATTATATTATATTTATAATTATTATATTTTATTATTATAATATATATATATTATATATTAATTATATTATATATATATTAATTTATATTATATATATAATATATTATATTATATTATAATATTATATATATATTATATATTATTATATTTAATTTATATATTATATATTAATAATTATATATTATATATATATTAATAATATATAATATTATATATTATATATAATATATATTTATTATAATATTATATTATAATAATTATTATTATAATATATTATATATATAATATTTATTATTAATATTAATATTATTATATTAATATTATAAATAATATATAATTATATAATATATTAATATTAATAATATTTATATAATATATTATAATTTAATTTAATAATATAATTATATAATTAAATATTATATAATTTATAATATATATTATATATTATTTATATTATATATTATATTATATTTATTATATAATATTATATATATTATATTATTATATATAATTTATAATATATATATTATTAATATATTATATATTAATTTAATTATATAATATATTATTATATATTATTTAATATTATATATTATATAATATATATATTATTTATATATATATTTATATATAATATATTATAATATATTATTATTATATATATATAATATTATTATATTATTTAATAATTAATTATATATATTTAATATATTATATTATTATATTAATATATTATTATATAATATTATTATATATTATATTATATTTATAATTAATATATAATATATTTATTATTATATAATTATATTATATATTAATTATATTTATATATAATTATAATAATTATTAATTATATATATATATTATAAATTATAATATATTTAATATATTATATAATATTATTAATATATATTAATATATATTATTATTATAATATAATATTATATTTATATTAATATTATTATAATATATTATATTAATATTTAATAATATAATATATATAATATATATTTATATTATATTATATATTTTATATATTATATTATATATTATTATATTATATATATAAATTTAATATTAATAATTATATATATATTATAATAATATTAATAATTATATATATATTATTTATTATATAATATATAATTATATAATATAATATTATATAATATTATATATATTATTAATATATATTAATTTATATATATATATATAATATTATATTAATTATTATATATTATAATATATATAATTATATATTATATTAATATAATATTATATTATTATTATATTATAATATATATAATATATTATAATATAATATTATATATATTAAATATAATAATAATTATATTATAATTATAATATATATATATTATATATTATATATATATTATAATTATTATTATTAATATTAATATAAATTATATATTATTATAATATATTATAATATATTAATATAATATTTATAATATATATTAATTAATAATATAATATATATATTATATTATTAATTATATATTATATTATTAATTATATATTATATAATTATATATAATATATATTATATTATATTATATATAATATATATTATTTATAATATTATTATATTATATTTAATATTAATTATATATTAATATATAATATTATTATAATATATTATTATTATATTATATTATATTATATACTATATATTAATATATTAAGTATTATATATATATATTATATTATATATTAATATATATATATTTATAATATATTATATAATTATATTATATAATTATATTTATATATATTTTATATTATTATAATATATATATTAATATAATATATTAATATATTAATAATTATTTATTATAATATTATATATAATATATATATATTTATATATATAATATATTAAATATTATATATTTATATTATATATTAATATATTTATAATTTATATATTATATATTAATTTATTATTATTATAATTATATTATAATATTTATATAATTATATATATTTATTATTATATTAATTATTTATATATATATTATATTATATTTTAATATTTATTATATATTAAATAATATATATTATAATTATTATATTATATAAATTATTATATAAATTATATATTATTAATATAATATTATTATAATATATTTATATTATATTAATATAATATTATATTATATTAATATATTATATATATTATATTATATATTATAATTATATTTATAATATTAATTATTATTATAATATAAATAATTATATTATTAATAATATTATTATTATATATATTTATAATATATATTTATATAATATTATATTATATATATATATTATATTTATTAATATTTAATATTAATATATATTATTTATTTATATATTATATATTTATATATATATATTATATATTTATTAATATATTATATAATTATATTATATTAATATATAATTAATTATAATTATATTATATTATATTTATAATTATTATTATATATTATATATTAAATATAATTATATTTATATTATATATATATAATTATTAATTATTAATATTAATATATAATTAATATATATTATTTATATATATATTATATAATATTATAATTTTATATAATTATATAAATATTAATTATTATTATAATAATATATAATATTATATATAAATATAATATTAATATATTTATTATATTATAATTATATATATTATATTATATATAATTATATATATAATTTATATATTATATATTTATTATATATATTATAATATTTTATATTATATATATTTATATATATATATTTATTATAATAATATATTATATAATATATTTAATTATTAATTATATATATATATTATATTAATATTAATATATTTATTATATAATTAAATATTATATATTATATATAATATATTATTAATTTAATATATATTAATATATATTATTAATTATATTATTATTATAATTATATATATAATATATATAATATTAATATATTATAATAATATTTATAATATTATTATTAATATTTAATTTAATATTTATATATATATTATATATAATTATATATTATTTATATTAATATAATAATTATTAATATATAATTATATTATTAATATATATAATTATATATATATTATAAAATAATAATATTATAATATATATTATTATTATATATATTATATAATATATATTATATTATTATTTATATATATAATATATAATTATATTATTTATAATATATATAATAATATTATATATATAATTATATTATTTATATATTTATATTAATATAATATATATAATATTAATTATATAATTATAATATATTATATTATATTTATTATAATATTATATTATATTTATAATATTAATATAATATTATTAATTATATATATTTATTATATTTTATAATTATATATATTATTATATTATATTTATATAAATATATTATATATTAATAATATTTATATATTATATTATAATATATATTATATATATTATATATATTATATATATTATTATAATATATATTTATATATAATATATAAATAATATTATTATATTTATAATATATTATTATATTTAATATAAATATTATATTATTATAATATATTATTAATATTATTAATAATATTATATTATATAATTATATATTATTATAATATTATATATTAATTAATATATTATTATATATTAATATATTATTATTATATATTATAATAATATTTATATTATAATATTATATATAATATATAATTTATTTATTATAATTAATTATATATAATATATTTATAATTATATATTTATATTATAATATATTATATATTATATATTATTTATTATAATATAATATATTATATTTATATATAATTAATATATATAATTATATTATATAATATATATATTATATAAATATATTTATTATATAATATTAATATATTTATATTATATTAATATAATTATATATTATATATTATTATATTTATTATAATTATTATTATTATATATTTATATAATATTATATTATTATTATATATAAAATAATATTATTATATAATTTATATATTTATTATAATATTATTATATATATATATTATATATTATATTATATATAATATTTAATTATTATATATATATATTTATATATATTAATATTAATTATAAATTATTATATTATTATATATATTATATATAATTTATATATATAAATATATATTATTAATAATAATAATATTATATATTATATTTTATATATATATATTTAAATATTATATATATATTTTATAATATATTTATATTATTATATATTATATATATATATTATATTATATATTATATTAATTAATTTTTATAATTATTTATTAAATATATTATATATTATATTATATAATTTATATAAATTAATATATATTAATTATTATATATTTATATATATTATAATTTATAATTATATTATAAATATATATATTATATTATATTATATATTATATTATATTATATATTATTATAAATATATTTATTATATTAATAATATTATATATTATATATATTATTTAATTATTAATATTTATAATTATATATATTATTATATTAAATTATATATATATTATTTAATTATAATAATTATATATAATATATTTATAATTAATTAATATTATATATATTATATATTAATATAATTTTATATAATTATATTATTATTAATTATATATATATAATTTATATATATTATAATATTTATATAATTAATATTATAATATTATATATAATTATTATATATATTATATATTAATATTTATATTATATATTTATATTATATATTATTTAATAATATATAATATATTTATTATATTTATATATAAATATATATATATTATATTAATATTTATTTATATAATTTATATTATATTATTATATTTATATTATATATATTATAAATATATTAATTATATTAATTATATAATATTTATAAATATTATATTATTATAATTATATTATATTATTATATTATATATAATATATTAATATATTTATATATATTATAATATATTATATATATTATATATATATTTATTATAAATATATAATATTATTATTAATATAAATATATATTATATTTTAATTATTTTATTTATTATATATTATATATATTAATATATATATAATAATATATTTTATATAAATTATTATAATATATTTATATAATATTTATTATAATTATATAATTATATATATTATATATATTAACTATTTACTAATAATATTATTAAATATTTAATATATATTATAATATATTAAATATAATTATTATATAATTATAATAATATTAATTATAAATTATCATACTAATAAATTAAGTCATAGTCACATCTATATAGTTATCTAATTCCGATACCTTACATATGTATTATATACCTTTTCTAACTATATTAAATAATTTTATTCATCATATACTCTATTTCTAATAATATAAGTAATTATTATCAAAATAGTAATCCTATAATACATGTTATTAGTATTCCTACAAACTTCTAAACCTTTATAATAATGTATTTTAGATTATTTAGTATTAAAGAAATATATCAAAATCTAGTCATATATATTTTCATTATCATAATTTTGTATTTATTCTTACTCTTTTATCTTAATCTATTTAATATAGTTTATCTTCTTCATATATATCAATTATTGGATAACGTTATTGCAAATAAAATCCTTCCTAAGTTATATATATATTTTAATATTTTATGGAGAAACTCTTTTAATGACAACAATCTATGATCCACCAGTGCACAACTCCTAAAAGTGTATTATTAAGATATATAATTTATAACAGTAAAATTTTATTTAGATTCATTAACAAAATGTATATCAATGTGTGTATTATAAACTATATACATCTAACTTCATCTTTATAAAATAAACCTTCGTAACTTATAATTTATTAACTAGTGTTTAAAATATCTTACTAGAATCACAAATTTCATACTAACTTAATATATAATATCTACATTGCAACTTAGAATAATTATCTCTAATTAAGCTATGATAATAGAACTATAATAATATATATACATTATACTAAGTGTCAATAATTTCTAAATTATGTAAAATAATTAAAAGATAATATTATTAACTTTATAATAATAAATTATTGACTTCATTCTTAAAATGTAGAATAAAAGATAATTCGGTCTCTCAACTAACCTACATAACCATTTCAATAATATTATGAAATGCACTTGGTCCTAATCTATTATAATTAAATTATACTTTATCTATTATGAAAATATAAGTAATCAAAATAGCTATTATACTTTAGATTAATCATTTTTATAACATTAATAAAATTATCAATATTACATATTATTATCATATTATATATTATAGTTTTATTAATTAACATATTTTTATATATCACTATGGTATAAAATAAATAACGTCAGATATATATTGTTTTTATAATACTAATATTATTATTTATAATATTATATCAAGTAATATTAATATAAATTATATATATAGTTGTATATATACCACCTTCTTATATCATATAGAGATTATTTTCTTTTATATTTACATTTTCTGAACTTAATTAATTTATTAAAATTTAGTAAAATTCAGAATAATTAATTCTTATATAATTATTAATTAAAAATATATGTTATATATATTATAATTTAAACATAAATTAGTTATATTATATTAATTTTATATTAATATAAATATAATAATATATTATTATTTAGTATATTTTATATATTTATATTTAAATATTTATCTTAGTTTATATATTATATCTAAAAATACCCCTATTAAGTAAATTATAGATAATGCAATGTTATATACATATATAAGTACTATTTCTTATGTTATAGATGATAATTTTTAATATATATTAATTCTGATATATGCAAATAACAAACTATATGAATATAACGTTTATAATATTTATCATTTAATAAGATTATATTTATTAATTTAAATATAAAATTATATATTTTTTATTATATAAATAATTATAATTATATATTAATATAATAATTAATATTATGTTTATCTAAGAATATCTTAATATTATTCTACCATTGATAACATTATAAATTGAGTGTTTTATATATCGAATTATCTTTATTACTTTCGTATTATAATATTTTTAGTATATTATTTATGAATAATATATCAACTTATAAATCTCTATTTAAATAGTATTTTATAGTTTGTTATTATTATTATTTTTTTATTACTATACGATAATAATAATGACTCATGTTATTTAACTAATATTACTAGTAGTTATAATGTTTATATAAGTTATAAGTGTAGTTTATAGTATAATATTTGATCTTTGTTTCTTCTCGTCTTACTTTTAATTATTAGACTATTAAAATACTAAATAGTCTCAATAAGAAATTTATTATTTGTTTTAAAAATTTAATTTTTTAATATTATAATAATACTAAAACAATAAATAATAAGATTGTATAGTTTTAAAATTGTATTTTAACCATTTATATATTTTAACTTATATGACATTATAACATAATATGTTCAGATCATTTAGTTTTACATATATTATGTGTCATTATACATAATTTCATTCATAGTATCATAAACTAATTAGTCTATACTATAATTAATATTTAAAATAATCCTTAATATATTAACTTGTAGTCTATCAGATATTTAATAATCGTAATCTTTATTTATTTAATTAATAACATCATATTATATTATTACTATTAATATTATCTTTACATGAATACATATATATATAAGTATTTTTTAAGTAATAATATATACAATATATATAGTTAATGTATAAACTAATTTTAAAGATGTTCAATTTAAATATATGCTAGTTACTTTAAGTATTAACTAGAATTATTATAATATTTATACATATATAATTTAATATTACTTATGTTTATTATAATAGCATAAATATTTACTACCTGTTTTAATTAGTTAATAGTAAATTAAGATTAACTTAAATACTTAATTTACGTATATATATAAAATCAATTTAAATAATAACTGACAGATATAATAGATAGATATCTAATAAGGTTATCTACTCTTAATTCTTTAATTTATACTTTTATATTATTAAATATAATATAATTTACTCAATATCATTATATATTATATACTTCTAATATAATTAGTATATTGATAGATTTTATATTCAAATTATATAATATTAATGTCTAACTATATAAATATTATTACAATATATCTATAATAATAAATTTTTAAAGTTTATAATAATTTTATTCATTATATATAAAATTATTATATTTATAATATAATTCAGACTAAATTATATACTATTCATTTATGAATGTAAAAATGCTAATTGTAATCATATAAGTTATAGTTATCACTAAATTAAATTTAAGATATATTAATATTTAGTATTCTTTGTTAGTTTCATTATTTCGATTATAATATTATATAAGTCAGGATTTAGTTATATTGTCAATATAAATATAGTAAATTTATTAATATAATATAATATATTATTTAGTAACTTAAATACCTAAATATATTTAAATATTTTAATTTACAACCATATTATATTTATAATACTTAAACTATTATTGTATTAATTTTTATAGTACTCTAGTAAAAATTTATTTCTAGTATTTTATACATATATTAATATAGGAGTATTTAGATAGTATCCGTAATTATGCTAATTATCAGTAATATATAAAATAATAACTATCAAGCTATATATTAACATTAAATATAATTTAATCTACATTTATAATATTACTTATATTCTAAATCCATTATTATTTATTATAATATTTATAATTAATTAGCTGAGACAGTTTAATAATAGTAATTGTTAAATGATATATATTATTACTAATTATTTTTATGTAACGTTTAATTAATATATTTCTTATATATTATAGTACTCTTAATATTAATAGTATATTATTAAATATATAATTACTTTATATTTGTATACCTAAAGATTTAACGATACTACTAAAGTATTACTATTTAGTATTATTTATTTTACTATATATTTTATTATATATAATTTAATATCTTTTTACAGATATTACTTCATATTATCAATCCTAATATTTTATTTAATGACTTCAATTATACTATTGCTATTGTATATATTATGTTTTATTATTTATTTACCTTTAAAATTAATTATAGTATCCATATATTCTAATAATAAGTTACAATAATCTACTTTAATACTCTAATCTATATATAATTTATATATTTAATAAATTTCGGTATTGTATTTATCTATATATAGTATGATTTAATCTGTACTTTTCAAATAGTTATGAGTTTACAATATTATTGTAAAGGTTATAGCTTTCATCTACTATAACTATAAACTATAATTTTTATAATATTTTATTAATGGTATTATACAATATTATTATATTATTATTTAATATAATTAATTAATTTATATAATTATTATGAATCTGATATTATTAATAGGTTATTTTAATTCTTCATTAATTATGTATTAAATACTAAAAATAGTAAATTAGTTCAATCGGCTCTTAATATTTTATATAAATAATATAATAATAATCTTTTTTTCAATATACATACTATAGACTTTTAATTCAATTATTAAAGTTATAAATTCTTTAACTTTAAGTCTGATTTTATTAATAATTTAAATATTTGGAATCACGTTTTTTTCTATAAATATAGTACTATATTACTAATTTATAAATAATTTAATATTATAACTATATTATTATTATAATTAGTTACGTATAATATTCAATTATATAATTAATTATAATAATAATTATATATATATATATTATCAGTAAATATATATTTTGATTATATCATGTCATGTTACAATAATATATTGATTTTAACATTACTATCTTGTTGCCCTAGAAAACTTAATTACCGTAACTTATGTTAATTTTAAGAATTGATATGTCAGTAATATATTTAATAATTAATAGTTTTAAGAGAGTAATTTATTATTAGTAATTTAACTATTTAAAATAATAAGCGATACACCTAATAATTCTATATTATGTTATTATATAAAATAATTTTACTTACTAGATTATTTATCTTATATTTCTAATCTATATTATTTATAATACTTAGGCATTCTGATTAAATATTAAAGTAATCTAGTTTTAATAACTCTAAACTAGTAGTAATATTATATTATTTATGTTTAACGTATTTCTACTACTAAATATTTTATATTTACGCTATGTGGTAAATTAGTAAGATATCTTTTTAATTTAAGTTATATATTATATAATAATTATTATAAATCATATTCTTATTCTTTGACATACTATTTTTCTGATGATTATTTAAAATTACTAGTATTAGTTGTATCTTAAAGAGTTAAGTAATATTATTCTAATAATTACTGATATTAGTATTTCATTATTAATATATATGTACTATTAATGTATATAAATACTAATGTAATATATTTTATAATAATTAATATAATAATTTATATATAATACTTACATTATTTAATATCAATATTAATTAGTAATATTTACTTATAATAATATTTTAATAATTATATAATTTTATAAAGTAAATTTTATATTAATAATCAGGTATATGTATTTGAATTTATTTTAAATAAAAAGATAATATATAACTAGTGATGATCAATTAAAATTGAAAATTTTAAGATGATATAGTATCAATAATATAAATGTATTAATTTTATTATATTATATTATGTACTTTAATATAATATTCGTAATTATATTATTATTCATAAATATAGTATATTACGCTTAAATTATATGCTATAAAAATTGAGATATTATTATAATAGTTATTATGATTTTATATATTCATACTAATATTAATTTTTATATATTAATAAATCACTTCTTAATAATTATATATCTCACAGATTATAAGTGTATGATTGTACTATATAATTAAATACTAATACCTAATTAAAATTTATATAGTTATATTACTATTATAATATATATTTCTTAAATACAATATAATTTAGGATTTTATATTAATTATATTATTATATTATATATTAATAGTTATAATAACTACTGGAATACTAAATAGCTTTTTCTATTCATTAATATTCATATATTTCTTATAATTGATTTATATTATTAATATTCATCATTAAATAATTACATACTATGTCATAAATTATAAATTATAGCTATTTTTAAGTAATAAACTATTAATAATTCTTAAATATTTATTTAACTTCTTTAAATATAATACCTTTTAAAATTATTGGATTTAATATATATAATATATATATTTAATTAAATATTAATTTTTCTATTTATTAAAAAGTTATAAATGTTTATTATTTCAACTATAGAATAGGAGTTATATTCTTATATAAAAAAACTACGAGATACTTATAATGATATTAGCTAATATAGTATTTACGTATCAAGTAACATATGTTAATAAACTGGTTTATATATATATACTTTTATCAAGTATATAAGTATATAGTGGTATAGAATATATTGTAGTAATTAAAGCTTCTATATAATAGTATTCTTAAATTACTTACTTATATTCATAATAGTATATTTTTTTAATTAATATAATAATTTATTAATTTTTAAATTAATATTTCAATATATAATATAATTTACTTAATAATTATATATATATTAATAATATAAATATATAAATAATATTTATTAATTATTATCTATATTATATTTATTATATATAATTATTATATTTATTATTTTTATTATTTTAAATTTAATATAATATATTAAATTTTATTATTATTTTAATATTAATAATTTTATAATATTATTTTTAAATAAATTTATATATATAATATTTTATATAATATTATTAACATAGATATTTATTATTATATAATATAAATATAATGTTAAATTTTAATTTTATATATTTTAAATAAATATTATTTTAATTATTATTTTAATTATATAATTACTTGCTTAGAATGGTATTATTTTATTAACTTAATATTTATTATTATATTTAAAATAATATGATATAATTTTAAATTATATTTATATTATTATAATATTCTATATATTAAATATATTAAATTATTATATTTTTCATATATATATTAATTATTTTATATTTACATACTTAAATTATATTATCATTATATTATTAATTATTAATAAATTATAATATATATTTAATAATATTATATTGTTATATTATAATATATTTTTTATTTAATAATATTAATATTTGTAATTTATATTATTTAAATATATATATACATTTAATTTATTTAATTATTATATAATATATTATTATTAACAATTTATTATTTAATATTTTATATATATATAATATTTATATAATATTATATATTTTTATTTATTAATTTACAGAATATATTATTTAATTTAAATTACTATTATATTAATAATTTAATATATATATTTTATATATATTATATTTATTTAATTAGTATATGCTATATTTTTATTATTTATATAATCTTATTTACATAAGTTCCTAATATTAGTTACATATATACTTATTATATATTTAATTTACAAACGTATATACATCATTAACTTAATATTAATCCTGAAATATATATTAATTTAATTTATATATTACTAAAGTTTTAATCTAATATCAATTTTAATTTTATAATATTCTTCAATTATAAAGTAATATATAATTCCATAATACAATAACTTATTTTTAATCATATATTAATTTAATCTTACAATGTTATTATATAGTTAAGTATATATATACTATAAATAATAGCATTATCTTAGTTTACCTGTAAATAATATTATTTATATGAATTTAACTATCATTATATATTCTTGATTAATTTACTTATATCTAATAATCCTTATGATATATAAAGTCATTATTTATTTATATATAAGTGGATTGATTTGACGTATAGCTTAAATTTATTCTATTAATAAATAATAATTATATATATTACAACCTAATTTTATGAAAATATTTATGATTAATGGGTATAAATATTGATAATTTATATATTAACACGTATAATATGTATGTCCTTCGTACATTATTTTATTTATTATATAATAATTTATTTATCTATTATAGTTATTATAAATAATCTTATATTGTATTACATATCTACCTCATATATCATTAATTTTATATATTAAACTTATCTTTATAATATAATATCTATTATATTATTGTAGATAAATAGTATATAATATTATTAATTCTACAATTTCATAGTATATTATCAAATTAATCTATATATATAATATATAGTTTAGTATAATTGTATTGAATTATATTTATCTTATTTATAAAGTTATTACACTTATATGTAGGTATCATATCATATAATAAGTATTTTTTCAGAATTGTAAACTAATATATTTAAGATTCTTTATATTATATGAAATAATTAACTATATACAGTAAGCGATAAATAATTGAAACTTTATATATTTTTAATTTAGTTTTCCTATTTTTCAATCTTTTAACTTATGTTAATATTTTTTCCTTTTGTTATTTATATAATAGTATTTATTATAATACTTATTGATTAATTCTTTTTTTAGTAGTATATTATACGCCAGTAGTAAATTCTTTAATACTCGTTTTATAATATTTTTCGTTATCTGTTTAGGTTCGTAATGATAATATGTATTACTATACTCATATAATTTTCTTATAGTTTTACATGTATATAGACATTTGAGTAATTATTATGATTATTGACAACGGATCTATTCAATTAAATTTAATATTTTTTTAAATATACTAATTATTTTAACTTCAGTATCTAATTTATATGTCCTAAATATTGGATATTTTTTAGGTTACATATTATGTGACATATATAATTTTAATATATACTTGTATTGATATAATTAAAGAATATATAATATTACTAATTTAAGGACTAATGTATTTTTTTACTTTTATTTATATATATTTAAAACTATATATTAATTTCTATCATTTCGTTATTATACTCACTTTATTACTATATTATATAATATTTTATTCTATTTAATATTTTATTTACATTTTTAAACCATTTTTATTATACATTTCATATATTATGTTTATTGTCTTCTTTAGTATATATGTCTATCTCATAGTATATCATTAATACACTAAGTAAGTAAGTTAACTAGATTTTTCTATATTGTATACATGACTATTTAATTAATAATATTATATATAATTATAAAGATGTATTTACTGCGTGGGAGCTAGGGGTGGTTTCTAAGTGGTGGTGTGTGTGTACGTTGTGGGATTATTGGTTTGTAGGTTAGGTGGGGGTGGTGTTAGATGATCGTCGTTGGTCTGTGGTGTTGTGTTGTGGTTCGTTAGATGGTTTATGAGTTGCATTATGATGAGTGTGTTGTCGCGTTTGTATTGGGTGACTGTGCTTGTTGTGTTGCTTTGTTGTAGTTGGTGGTGGTGTGTTGGTATGTGCTGGGTGTGTCTCGTGTGTGTATGATTATTGAGGTAGGTTCGTGTGCGGTTAAGTGTTGAATGTGGGTGGGTGACGACTTGTTATTTGGTTCCACGTTTGTGATGATTGTGTAGGTTGGTTTTGTATGGGGTGGGTCGTAGGTGTTAGTTGGAAGCGGTGTTTGCTGGGTTTGGAGGTGTGGGTGGGTGGTGATCTGTTGTTCTGTGGTAGTCTTCGGTCGTAGTGCGGATAATACACGTAGTGATGATCGTTTGGGGTGGATCTTGGATGTTGGTTGTGGTTTGTGGTTGAGGGTTATTTGTACGATGGGGGCGTTGAGTAGTGGGAGCTGGGTTGGGGGGTGAGGGCATGGGTTGTGATTTGTATGTTGTCGTTTTCGGTTGCTTGCTGTGTGTAGCGGGGGCTGAGTTATGGTAGATTCGTTCGTTAGTTGTATTCGTGGGCTAGTAATGTTTTGTTCGTGACGTGTGGGGTGTTTTGCTAGGGTATACGTTGTTTGTTTGTGTTCTTGTCTGTGGGATGTAATCGGTTAGTGTGGTGTGTGGTAGTCTAGGGCTGTGTTTTTGTTGTGTTTTGTTTCTTATGTGCTTTGGATTTGTGGTGAGGGGTGGATTCTGTAGTGTGTTAGCTGGGGGTTATGAGTTGTGTGGGTTGGTGGTGTGTTGGCTGGTTTAGATGGTTGTTGTGTCGATTTGTTTTGGGTTTGGTTGTAGTTAGTGTTGGTTAGAGGTGGGTGCTGAGGTTGGTGTGGGGTTTGTGGCGTAGTGGAGGTGTGATTTGGCTTGGTGTTCTTGTGTTGTGATGAGTTTATACTTCTGGTGAGTAGGATCGGTGTGGTGTGGCTGGTGTGTGGGTCTTTAAGTTATGGTTGGGCGCGATGGGTGGTGGGAGGGGGATGCGAGAGGTGTGGTGTTTGGTGTGGTCGGCAGCTGGTGGGTGAGCGTGTGTTAGGTGCACCTGGCGTTGATTGGGGTTATCGGTTGTTGTTTCGCTATGCTTTGTCGTGAGGTGCTTCGTTGCTGTTCCGGTTTTGTTGTGTTGAGTTCTGTGGGTGTGTGGTGGAGTTGAGTATGGGGTTGGTTGGTACGCGTTTGGGTAGGGTGGTGGGTTTGGGGCTTAGCGGGTGTGGTAGTCGGTGTGAGGTCGTGGTCTGGTGGGATATTTTGGTGGGGTCTGGGTTGGTTGTGGTGGCAGGTGTAGTCGTATGTGAGTGTGTCGTGTTTGTTTTTGGTGTGTTTGGTCGTGTCGTGTGCTGGTCGTCTGCTATGGGATCGAGCTGTTGGTGAGGGTGGGGTGCGTGGATGTGTGTCGCTCGCTTGAGTGTTGGTGTTAAGTGTTTACAGTGCGTTTGAGTGATGTTGTATGTCTAATGTTTTCGGTCAAGCTGTGGTGTTTGATGTGGAAAGATAGGTAGTGCTTGGAGGGGGATCTTGGTATCGGATCTTGTTCAGAACTGCTGGTGTACGTCTGTTGTGCTTGACTAGGCCTGTTGGTTGGTGGCGAGATCTGTTGATGTAGTTGTTTTCGGGTCGGAGGGTGTTGTGTGTGTATAGGGTTGTTGGTGCGTAGTTTAGAATAAATCAGTTGTTTGTTAGGTGTTGGGTGTGCCGGGCTAAATAACACTTGATTGGTGTTGTTAGTGTGAGCGTTGCTGGTCTGGGGTTGTAGGGGGGTTGTTCCGGTGTTGTGGGGCGGGTTGTGAGTTGTTTGGGTGGGTGTGGTTTTGTTAGTTGGTGTGTTTGTCGGTAGTGTGTGAGTGGTGTGTGCTGGGTTGTGTGTGGTGTGGATTCTGGTCTCTGGTGTGTTTGTAGCGTAGTTGTCATTGGTTTGTTAGGTGTGGTAGTGTAGGTGGACGTAGGTGTGATCAAGCGTTTTTGGGCGCTTGGATTCGTGTTTTTGGTTGTTGCTTTTGGGTAGGAAATTGGCGGCTTAGTGTCATGCGGATTTGTCTGGTTAGAGGTAGCGTGTGTTGGGTGTGTGGTTTGGTGGTGTCTTATGCTTGCTGGGAGTGTGTGGGTTGTTGTGGTAGTTTTGGGACGCTTAGGGTTTGTGGGTTGTGTGTTTGTTTGGGTTTGAGTTACCTGGTGTCTAGGGGTGTGGTGGGTGCTGAGGTGTGTAGAGTGTTGGTCGGTTTTTCCAGCGTTAGGTCGTGTGGTTGTGGTGGGTAGTGTGTGATTGCTTCTGAGTTGTGAACATTTGGGTTCTTGGGTGGGCTAGGTTGTTGGTGGGGTTGTGGGGTGTTTGCTTGGATCGTTGATTTATTGTTTGTAGTTCGGTGTTGGTAGTGAGTTGTTGTTTTGGTCGGGTGGGGTTTCGACTGCTTGCTTCAGGTGTAGCATGAGTGGTTGTGGTGGTGTGTTAGGTTTGCTGGTTTTTGCGTGTTGCGGTTAGGTGTAGTGGTTGGTGTTGTAGTTTCGGTGCCCGTGTGGATTGTTGAGTATCGTCTTGTGGTGTGTGCGGTGGTGGGGGTTTGCGGTTGTGTTATGTCAGTTTGTGGTGCTGGGTGTGAGTAGCGTGTTAGCTTGGCGTTTTTTGCTTGTGCCGCTGTGGTGTCTTGAGTACTCTGTGTGTGTTGTAGTTGATATGAATCCGATGGTGTAGAAGTAATGAGCGGTGGTGTGGGGTGGTTCGGTGGGGTGGGGGGTAAGCTTGTAGTTGGTTGGGTATGTGTTGTGTTGTGAGTTGGTCTGTTGGTTTCTTTTATGGAAGTGGACTGTGTATGATTGAGTTGCGATTATAGGGTTGTTATTTCTATTGATTCTTGCTCAGATAAGAATGGCGTGTATGTTTTGTTGTGTAGAAAGGTTGCCTTATTTCTGCGCTTGTCAGTTAAAGCGATGGTTTGTTACAGTATAGTGGTTATGTTGGTGGTAGGTCGGTTTTATGGCGGTATTGCAGTTGTTGGTCGTTCGCATGGTCTAGGATCGGCTGGTGATGATGTGACTGTTGGGTACTGTCAGGGTGGGCTGTGCTCTTGTTAGTTTTTGTTTTTGTGTTTGTGTTGTTTCGGTTGGTGTGGCTATGAGTGCTCGTGTATGTTTTAGCGCAGTGCTGTGCGTGTTGTTGTGTTTAGTGGGTTGTTTGTGGTATTTTTGCTGTTGGTGGGTGATGTGGCGTTGTGTTAGATGTTAACATGGTGGTTGTGAGTGGGATAGAGTGCGAGCTGTGTTGGTCTGTTTGGATTTTGGGTGTGTTTAGAGTATTTGGTCTAGGGTGCGCGTTTTTGTTATGATGCGTGGTGTTGGTTGTGGTGCTGGTTGTGGATAGTTCTCTGAGTTGTGGTGTGCGTTGTGTGTGTTGTGTTTTAGATATAATATAAAGTTGATGTTGTCAGAGTGTAATTTTTGGGTGTGTGGAGATAGTGGGTGGGAGTTTAAGTTTTGAGTGTGTTAGGTTTGCCTGTTGTGGGTAGGTGTGGAGTCGTGAGATTAGTTTTGGTGTTGTTCTAGTTGGTGTGAGTGTTGTTTGATGGGGGGTTGGGAGCAGTATGGCCGTTTGTTTGGTTTGTTGTGCGTTGTAGTTGTTTAGTTTGGAATGTTGCGGCTGTTTGATTTGGTGAGTGTGTGGGTTTGGTCATGAGGGTGTACCGGCGTGTTTGATGACGAGTTGTGGTTGGAGGCGTTTTGTATTGTTTCTGCGGTGTGTGCAGGCTTTGTTTGACGTGGGGTAGTTTGGCTTGGTGTGAGATAGGTGGCAGTGTGTGTAGTAGGTTGTGTGCGTGGTGAGAGGTTTAGTGTGTGGGATTTTGTTCTGGGGGGGTGGTGGTGTAGTTTAGTTTTAGGATCGTTGTCGGGTTATATTGTTGGCGGGGTTTTATCCAGTTTGTAGTTGTGTTTTTGTGTGGCTGGTTTGAGATTTGTTGGGATTGTTGCTGGGTAGTTCGTTTAATGGGTGTTCGTCTATTTGAGTTTTGTTTTGTTGAAGTGTTGCGTGGTGTTGAGTGTGTTTAGTTTTTGGATTGTTGAAATGTTCTGTTGGGTAGCGCTATTTAGTCTGTTTGTAGGGGAGGTGGGTTGGGATGGTGGTGGTTGTATTGCGTCGCGTAGTGATTTGGTGTGGGTCACTGTTATACGTGTAGTTGGTGGTTGTTTCGTGTAGGGGTTGAGCTTGATTTGTAGAGTTCTGTTGGATGCGTATGTCCGTGTAGTAAGTCTGGTTATGTAGGCGCGTCGGATTGTTTGAGTTGAACGCGTGTTGGCGCTGCGCCGATAAGTGGATCCGTCTATCTTAGAAGGTAGTAGGCGCGTTTCGATCTCTGTGGCTTGGATGGGTTGCGTTATGGATTGAGTGCGTGGTTTAGGGATTTGTGGTTGCTCACCGGTGCGAGGTTTATTGAGATTTACATGGCTTTGGTCTGTCCAGATGTGGGTGTGGATTTTTTGTTGGGTCCGAGGTGTGTGGCCGATTTGGGGCGTAGTGTCTGTTTTGTTGGTTGTGTGATTGGTCTAGGTATTGTTGTAGATATGTTTGTTGTGGAGGCTGGAGTATTGGATGGCGTCCGTGGTTCTGAAGATGGGAGGTCATAATTTGAGTCTGCTTGGCTTTCGTGTTGGTCCAGTGTCTGTTAGTTTTGGGTGTTTTGTAATGTATCGGGTTGTCGCTTAGTGCAAGGTTGTTTTGGTGTTGGTGGCTCGTGGTGTAAAGAGAGATGTTTTAGTTGGTTGCTGGTTTGTCTGTTGAGGTTGAGGGTTGTTTTTTGGGTAGTGAGGTGGAGTATTGTGCGAATTGCTTGAGGCTTGTGCTTGGGGTGTTGTTGGATTTTGTGTTCGAATGGGGTTGTTTGAGTTTTGTGTTACGGTTCGGGTTGTAGCTTGGTATGCGATCGTTTTATTGTGTTAGTGTGGTCGTGTGTGTGGTTTTTTTGGATTGTTGGGATTGGTGTTGGTATAGTGTGTGTGGTTATCGGTCTGGGTGAGGTGGTGTGTCGGTTTAGTGCGTGGTGGTGGTGTGGGTCGTCTGATGTTTGATTAGTGTGTTTGGGTCGGGTTGTGGAGGGATGTTGTTCCATGCGGTGGACGTTTTTGTGTGTGTTGATAGTAGGGTAGGTGCTTGTTTCTGTTATTGAAGTTTGGGTGTTTTATTTTTATAAGTCGTGTTGGCTGTGGCACAGCTGTATTTGAGTGTCTGGGATGGGGTAGTAGTGTGTATTATGGGTTTAGCGTTTAGAGGCTCTGGTTTGTGGTGTGTGGGAGTAGGTAGATGTTTGTTTTGTGTTGTTGGTGTGAGTGTAGCAGTTGTTATAGTTGTCGGTCGTGTTTTCTAGGTCGGTGAGAGTGCTTAAGTGGTGGTGGTATCGGCACGCGGCGTATGGAACTGTGATGTTTCCGTGGGTGGGCGGGGGTCGCTGTTTGCAGGGTTGTTGGTGTTTGGTGTTGCTGCGTGTTGTTGTTGCTGGTTAGGCGTGTGTGTGGGTTTTTGGGTTGGTGTTAGGGGTGCGTCTTGATTTGGGTTTTTTCGGGATGTTGTCTGACCGTAAGTTAGGTGGAGGTTACGCGTGAAATACGCTCGTGTGTCGTTTTTTGTGCGTTGTTGGAGTGTGTGGGGTGAGGTGGGTAAGCAGTCTCGGAATGTGTAGTACATACGGTGCTCAGGGTGTCGTGTTTTTCGGTCGATTGGGGTTGGTCAGTTGTTGTAGGTAGCTATGGTAGCGGCTGTGCAGCTTGTTGCTGTTTATGGGGTAGCAGTTGAGTCATAGGAGGGGTGTTGTCGTGTGTGGTAATCCATGTGGCGTCAGTAGCTTTGGTCGTGATATTTGTCGCTTGCGTATTGCATTGCATGTGTGGGGGTAGGGGTGCGCGGTTATTTGTGTTGTTTGTTCTGAGTAGCGGTGGTGTGGTATGTGGTACTATCTGGTGTGGAATCGCCGTGTGTGATGATTTTGATTGTGGGTGATGGTGTGGTAGTGGTGTGTATGAATCGTCTAGTCGGTGATCGGTTGAACGATGGTGTCGTGGTGGGTGTGTGGGCTGTAGGGTTGGTTGTGGTTGTGGTGGTGCGGTTGTGGTAGGTGTTGGTTTTCAGTTGTGGTAGTTTGCTTCGTAATCCGGTGTGTGGTTGCTTGTGATCTGGTGCTGACTTGGCTGGGTGTTGTTAGATGGTTGTTAAGTGTTGTTGGGGGTGTCGTGTTGGTGGGATCCGGGTTGTTTGTGTGGGTGTTTGTGTGTTCGTGATATGTTATTTTTTGTGTCGCGTGGTGTGTTTGTTGGTGCAGTTGTAGGTTTGGGGATTTGCTAGTTTGGGTGTGCGGTGGTGCTTGGTGAGGGTGTAAGCTATTCTTTGCTAGTTCGGTTTGTAACAGGGTGGTCTCTGATTAGTATTGGGTTGGTTGATGGGTAGATCTTACAGTTATTATATTGTAGTTGGTGATGTAGTGTTTCGGGTGGTTGGTTTCGGTTGTTGGGTGCGTTGGTATGTATATTCGTCTTTTGTGAGTGGTGTTCGATTGGTGCTTCAGTTGTCGTTTAGAGTTTTGGGTCATTAGTGTAGGTTGATTCTGCTTTAGGGTGGTGTGTTAGGTTGTGATTATTTTTTCAAGGAGTGAATGTGGTGTTGGGTTGTGTCTTAATCGTGGGAGTCTACGTCTGCTTCGTGTATTTGTGCTTGTTAGGGTAGTGTGGTGTTGGATGTTAGTGGAGTGATTGCGGTGGGGGTGTGTATGGCTCGGGAGGTTGTTGGTTGTTGGTGGGTAGTGGTTGGTTTTTTGTGTTCAAGGTGGGTCAGAGGTGCGGTGGATCGAGTGCGCTAGGAGATCTCGTCGTCGTCGTAGTGTGTGTTGGGTGGTGGTTGATGTTTTTTTGTGGTAGTGTCGTACAAGTTCGTTATGTAGAAGCTGTGTGCAGCAAGAGGTTAGATATTGGTTATGTTTTTCGAGTTAGGTTAGTGGTGTCGGGTATGGTTGTGTGGGTAGCTGTGCGTGGTTGGGGGGTTGGTGTTGTAGACTGTGTGCGTACGTTCACGTGTTGTGAGTTTTTCGGTGTCGCGTTGATGTGGGGTAGGTGTTTGGGGTGGGGTTTGATGCTTTTTGTGGTTTGAATTGTGATGGGTGCAGGTGGTGGTGTGACTGGGTGTAGCTTGTTGTGTTTTTCGTGGAAGTTTTTGTTTGGTTTTGTGTTGTTGTGATCAGGTAGATATGATAGGGTTAGCGGTGGTGGCATCTGAGTGGTCTTGGGGTGGTATTATTGTTGTTTTGGGTGTGTGGTTGGTGGTATGGTTCTGAGATGCTTGTTGTATGTGAGTGCGTGGATTCCGGTGGGTGGGTACTTGTTTGGGTTCAAGTGTTGTGGCTTGATTGTCGGTTTGTTGTTGAGTGGGTCGTACGTGTTCATTCTGGTTCGTTGTACGTGGTGTAGGGGTTGGGAAAGGTTAGGTGTGTTTTAGCAGGGTAGTTGTGCATGTGTGTTGGTTTCCGGCAACCAGTCGTGCGGCTGTGTCGTGGCTATTAGATCTTTTTGTAGTTAGCTAGTAGTTGTTGGGGTCGTGAATAGTCAGAATGTGTTGGTTGGTTTAGTTTGTGGGGTGTATATGGGATGTGTGGTGGGTGGGTGTTGTTGGTGTTGTGTTGTGTTGGTGGTGTATGGGGTGGGGTTTGGTATAGGGATGTGCGTGTGTGGTGCGTTGTGGTTGTTGGGGTGTGGAGTCGAGTGATTGGATCGCGTGTTGTTGGGGCGTTGTGTTGTTGTGGTTGTTTGTCTTAGTGTGTTGACGGCGTGTCTGTGCTTTGTTGTTAGTACGGGCTGCGTTGTAGGGGGATCGGATTGAGCTCGTAGTCGTTGGCGTTGTAGTCTGGAGTGTAGGTTGGTGGTATGGGGTGTGGTTGTGGCTGACTGTTCCTTGTTTAGTTGGTTGTCTTTTGCGTGCCGTCTGGTGGTGTGGTAGCTTGATGTTTGTGGAGTCTTGGTGTGTGGAATTGGGTATTGCGTGTTGGTTTATAGGGTTAGCGTTTGGGTTCTGTAGATAGTTAAGGCTGGCAGGTGTTTTGAGTTTTGGGTCTCTGTTATTGGGTGAGAGGGTAATGTCTCGGGTCGTGATTGTATGGGGTAGCTAGGGTCTGTTGTGCGTGTTTGTATTGTGTTTGTGGATTGGGTGTTTGATGGTGTTAGGTTGGTGAGTGTTAGTCTAGTACGTCTTGGTAGCTGTGTTGGTTAACCTGTTGGTTGTGCGGGAGTTGTTAGGTTGTGTTTTGTGGTGTGTCGCGCTTGAGTCTGTTTGTGAGGGTGGGAGGGGGGTGGTAATGTGGTATGTGTAGTGGGTGGAGTTGGTTTGGTGTAGTGTTGCTGGTAGTGGGCTATTTTTTGTTGTGGTTGGGATATTGTTGGTAAGCGTTGTATGAGTTGTATGGCTTGTTTATTGAGGTAAGTCGTGTGACTGGTGGTGTTGGGTGGTTGTGGTGAGAGTGTGCGTGGTTGATGGCGGTGTGAGTTGTGTTTTTGTGATTCGTTGGTTGTGTTGTGTGTTAATGTGGATGGGTGTTTTAGTGTCGGGTGAGGTTTGGCTAGGAGTGTGATCGCATGTATGTTTCTTGTTGTGGGGATCGTGGTGTTATGTTGGGTGTGGGTGTAGGTGGGTAGGTGGTTAGTAGCTTGCGGGCGTAGATTTTTATCGCGTTGTAGAGGGAGTAGGTAGTGTGGGTATGGGTAGTAGTTGCGGTGTTGTTATAGTGTATGGGTGGGGTGAAGTAGGTGTCGGTGTAATTGTGCTGTCTGGGTTGGTCAGTCTGTAACATTTAAGATGGCGTCTGTTTGGTAGAGTGTGGTTTTTCCGCTCCCCCGAGTTTTTTGCTGTGTGGTGTATGTTGGATGGGGTTGTGAGTGTATCTTGTTTTTTTGTGCGTGGTGCTGATGTGGGTTTGGAAGCTGTGTTGGTTGCTATTATGGTTGTGTTCGGGTGTGCTTTGCTGATTTGCGTCGTCGTAGTCAGCGTTCTGTTGTGCTGATTGGTCTAGTGTGTTTCGGTGGGTGATTCTGTGATCGTTAGGTTGGTGGGGTGGTGATCTATATGTTCGGTAGTTTCATGTCAGGTGATTTGGATGGTTGTTAGGTTCTCTGGTGAGTTTGGGTGCTGGTGTTGTGAGTGGTGATGTGAGATCGGGTGTGTGTGGGTCAAGTTGTGTTGGTTTGTTCTTGGTCGAGTTGAGATCGTGTGCTGTTGTGGTGAGGGTTTCGTTGGGTGCTCGTGGCAAGAGGTTTGTGGTTGGAGTTTTGGTTTTTGGGTAGGTTTGCGTTGGTCTTTGGGTTCGGTAATTCTCGTAGTGTTGATGTGGCGAACGTTTATCGTGTTTATACAGGGTTTGGTTTGTGTCGTGGTTGTAGGCGTTTGTTTGACGTGGGTGTTTTAAGTTGATATGGAGTAGAGGGTTGTGGTGTGTTGGGTGGTGGGTGGTGCTTTTAGTTTGTGTTGGGGGCTAAGTATGGGGCGAGTTGGTGTGGATCTTGTGGGTGGTTGTGTTGGTGGTTTTGATGGGAGGCGGTTGTGTGAAGGGTATGCTGTGCTGTGGTGGTGTTTGGTTGTTTGCTGGAGTGCTTTCTGTTGCCTAAGTTATCGCTGTGGTGGTGTTGTGGTGCGGTGGGGGGTAGTTAGAGTAGAATGTGGGCGGTTAGTTTGGGGTGGTTTTTTTCTCGGTTCTGTTACGTTTGGTGTGTGAGTGGCTTGGCTGGGGATTGAAATTAGTCGCGTTCTCGTCAGTGTGTGTGGGTAGTTGTTGTTAGTGTGTTGTGTTGGGGGTCGTGTGTAGTTGTATGATTACGTGTTGTCCCGCTTGGCAGAGTTGGGTGGTGTTGTGCTTGGAGTGTTGGTGTTTTAGCTGAGTGTTGTGGGTGTAGGTAGTGGTGAGTGGGTGTTGGTTGGTAATGCGTTACTCGGTAGCTGTGTGTAGGTTGTGTATAGGTGTTTGAAAGCGGGTGCTTTTTTGTGTGTGAATGGGTTTGATGATTGCGTGGATGTTAGTTGGGGGAGGTTGTAGAATGTTGTGGTCGCTTGGTATGGGGATTTGGGTTTCTCGCTCGTGTTGGCTTCGCTAGTAAGATCGGGGTGTACGTTACAAAGTTTCAGTTTATGGGGTGGTTGAGACAGTGCGGTGTGATAGGTTGCTTTACTTACGTTTGTCTCAGGTGGGTTGGTGGTGTTAGGATGTTTGTCGTTAGTGTGTATCTGTTAGGGTGGTTTCTTGGGTTGGTGGGTGTTAGTGTGTCGATAATTGGTGAGTATGCGTGAAGTGTCTTGGTTGGGGTGTGGTTGCGTGTTCGAGGTTTGTTGGTCGTTGGTAGTGTGTGTGGTCAGTTTAGGGTTATGATTGCTGGAGTCGTTAAGTTTGCTGTGATTGTAAGTGGTGTGTTGATGTTCGTGTAGATTGTAGTGTTAGGTTGTGAGTTGCAGGGTTCGGCTGGTGGGTGCTTGTTACGTTTTGCTGGGGCGCTTTGTTGTTTGTGCGCTGCTTTCGGGGATCGGGTTAGTAGTTTTTGTTTGTTGGATTGAAGGGGTTTATATTTAAGGGGGTGAGTGTGTATGGTGTTTGGTGGTAGTTTTGTTTCTGATTGGAAGCTAGTTTGGTGTTGGTATTGGTGGAAGTGCTAGTGTAGTGGCGTAGTTGTGCGTGTGCTGTGTGGGTTGTCGTGTAGGGGCGTTTGTGGTGAGACTGTCCTTGGTGTTGCGGTGTTCTCGGTGGTGTGGCTTTGTTTTGTGTTGCGCGTGATACTGGCGCTTTTTAGGGGGTGTTGCTAGTTGAGTTTTTGTGGTCTTGGTTGTTGTGTGGTGTGTTTTGGTCAGTGAGTCGGTGGTGGTGTTTCTGGTGTGTGAGTGTGATGTAGGTTGAGGTGGCTCGTGATTTGTGGGTTTTGTGTGTTGATGGCAAGGTCTGGTTGGTTCTGTATGTGTCGTTATGGGGTGTAGCTTCGTATTTTGCCAAGCGTGTGTTGGGTCTTCTGGCTGAGTGACGTTGTTTGATGTCGATCAGTGGTCGGTCGTTGCTGGTTAGTTTTCATTGTCTGGGTAGAGGTCGAGCAGTGTGGTAGTGGGGGAGGAGATGAGTTGTTTGTTGTTAGTTGGTATTGTTAGGTTTGTGTTGAGTGTTGTTGCTGGTGTGTTTGCGTTGTGTTGTTGGTGTTGTTGTCTTATCGATGTTGGTTGAGGATTGTGTTTGGTCGATGGGTTTCGTTTGATACGGGAGATGTTCGATAGTTGGGTTGTTGGTGGGTTGTGGTGGGCTTGTTGTAGTGGGTTGGGGAGATTGTGGTTGGGGTGGGTTGGGTAGTGTGTCGCGTAGTGGGTTGTCTTTGCTGTGGGTGTGTGGTGTGCTGTCTGTCAGGTGTGGTTCAAGTGATGTTGGTGTGTTGTTTTATGTTCTTGTGTGGGGTGTCTTAGTTTGGTTTGTGTGCGGTGGGAGTGTTTGGTAATGGGCGGTTATGCGGGTGGTTGTCGTTGGTGGTGTGTAGTTTGTTGTTGGGTAGTTGAGCTAGTATTAGTTAGCTGTGAGGTGATGTAGTGGTAGTGTTGGGTCTAGGGTGGGCGTTTAGTTGTTCCCGGGCTGGGTAGTTCGGTGGATTGCGTGTGTTTGGCTGTGAGTTTATGTTATTGTTTAGAGTCAGAGTGGTAGGGTTGTAGGGTTTGTTGCTTTTTGGCTGTTAGATGTTGTCAGTGGTGTTTGGAATGTGGGTTTGTGTGTTTGTTTGTTGCTCTGGATTTGGTTATCGCTCAGCTGGGTGTGTAGTGTTTGCGTACGGTCGGTACGTATCTTGTAGGTCGTTTTGTGTGGGTTTGGTGCGCTTTGTGTGGTAGATATCGTGTGGTCGAGTCTTGTTGGGTTGTTGTTAGAGTGTTATAATTTGGTCGCGTTGGTGTGGGTTCGTGTTTGGTCGTTGATGTCGAGTAGAGGTGAGGGTGGGGCGTTGTTTTGGGGGTTCAGCTGTTGTGTGGTAGGGTGGTGTGTTTGTGAGGTGTGTGTTAAGGGATAGAGCGATTCGGCTGCTGTGGTGTTGTGTGTCAGTAATTGCTTGGCTTCAGTGGTCTAGGTGTTTAGCTTGGATGAGATTGTTGTTTGGGTATTTCAGTGGTGGCACAAGGTGTTAGTTGGTGGGGTTACTGTGGTTTTTAGTTCGCGTTGTGGTTGTGTTTTTTGTGTTGGTCGGAAGGTTGTAGCAGCGGGCTAAGGGTACGTGGGTGGTAGGTTGATAGATTGGATTATGGTTTTGCGTTGCTTGTGTCTGTACTGATTGACGTAGGGTGTATGGCTGTACGTGTTGGGTGTGGTGTGTGTGGATTGTGGTGTTTCGTTTGTTGTTGGGACTTTTAGGTGCGTTGTCTGTTGTTGTGTCATTCTGTCGCGTCTTGGGTCCGCGGTGTTGGTATGTCGTTGGTTGATTGTGGTGTTGGTCGGGCGTGATGTGCTGTTGGCTTAGGTGTGTGGTTGTTTCGTTAGGGTTAGGTTGGGTGATGCGTGATTTGGTGTTGTGGTTGAGGGTTGTGGTGTGAGTCGGGTGATGAGTTGAGTTTTGGCTGTTGACATGTTGGACTGGATTATGGTTATGCGCTTCTGCTTGTTGTGGGATTGTGGTGTTTGTGGGCTGGTTAAGGATGATTTGTGTCGTGATTGTTGTGGGGTGTTTGTAACGGTGGTAGATGGTTGTGAGTGGTCGGCTGGTAGTGTGTGTAGTTGTAGTGTTGTGTGTTGGGTGGTGGTTGTTGGCGGTTGCTTAGCGCGGCGGCGTTGCTCTCGAGTGATTAGTTGTCTTGCGCCTGCAGTGGTGTTTAGTCTAGAGTCCGCTAGGTGGGCGTGGTGGGAGTGGATGAGGGTGAGTGGTATTGTGTGGTTGGTGTTAGCGATTGTAGTGTTTGTGTTGTTTTGGGTTGTGGGTGTTAGGTTTGTTGGTTTGAAGTGGGGTGTCGTCTTTGATTAGTGATTAAAGATTGGTTTTTATTCGGGGGTGGGGGTAGTTGTGGGGTTGTTGTGGTGGTGCTTCGGGGTGGTTTTGTTGGTTCAGTTAGTTGGTTTGTTTTACGTCTTCGATATAGTGCGATGTGTTGTATCGTTGGTATGTAGCTTGTCGTCGGTGAGGAGCTGTGTCGTTATCGCGGGTTGGATCGTTGTTCGTTTTCGGTGTGAGATGCGTTAGCGTGGTGGTGGTCGGTCGGTGGGTTGGGGTTTTGATTTTGCGTGGGTGTAAGCGGTTAGGAGTGTCGTGTGTGTTTGGGTGGTGATTTCGCTGGTGTCGGGGCTGCTTGTGAGGTGCGTGTGTTACGTGTGTTAGTGCTTGTCTGCTAGTTTGTGTATTTGTGTGGGTAGTGTGTTGTTGAGTAGTTGAGCGTTTGTGTGTGTGTTTGGCGTAGTTGCAGGTTGTGTGTGTTCAGTGTGTCGAATCGTGTCGGTCGTTGACTTTGTGGCGCTTGTCGGTTGTTGTATGCTAAGGTTAAACAGGGGTTGGTGTGGTGGGGTGGTGAGCGTAGGTCGGATGGAGTTTTGGGAGGTGTAGTGGTTGGTGTGTTATCGTTGGCTGGATGCAGCGTAGTGTGTGGTGTAATAGTGGTTAGGTCAGTGTGGTGTGCTGGTTGTGTTTCTTTGGTGGGTTCTGCTTAGCTGGTTCGGGTTGATCTGTGTGTATGTTGTTGCAGTATGTGTGTTGGGGTTTTGTGCTTTGTGTTTGGGTGTCAGGTGAGTTGTGGGGCGTAGGATGCTTTGAGGTGGGGGAGTGGTCGTTAATGTTTGTGTTGGGTCGTCAGTATGTTGTTGTGTTGTTGTTGGTATTTTTGCTTCGCTATGTATGTCTGGGTTGGGTGGTAGTTTTCAGTATATGATGCGTGACGTAGATCGTGGTTTGTCGATTGTAGTTGGTTGTTGAATTGAGTTGTGGTCGTAGGCGTGGTTAGTTGTTGGTAGGTGTTCGTGAGGGTGGTTATAGGCGTTGCTCGGGGTGTTTAGATTGTTCCTGCCTTGTCTCTGGAGGTTACGTGGCGTATGAGCGTGTTTGATGGGTTTGATTGATTAGATTCTTGCTGGTGTATCGGTTAGACGTGCGTCGCGTTGGTGGATCCTGGGTGATAGATAGGGGTGTAAGTTTTGGTGTGGTGTCGCGGTTGTTGTTTGGTTGGGGTGGGTGGTGTGTGGTGGTGTGTGTTTGGGTGGTGGGTGGGGGGGGGTGTTGTCGGGTGTTGTTTCGTGTTGTGGGGATGTGGGGGTTGTTTGTGGTTGGTGGGTGTTTGGTGGTGGTGGTTGGTTGTGGTGGTGGGTGTTGGTGGGTGTGTAGTTGTGTGTGGGGGTGTGGTGTGTTTGGGTGGTGTTTTGTATTGGTGTGGGTGTTTGTTGGTGTTGTTTGTAGTTCGTTTTGGGGGTTTTTGGTGGTTGGTGGTGTTGGGTGGTTGTGTTGGTGTTTGTGTTGTGGGTTGTGGTGGTTGTGTGTGTTGGTGGTTGGGTGTGGTGTGTTGTTGGTGGTTGTGTGTTGTGGTTTGGTGTGGTTGGGTGGTTTGGGTGTGGTTGTGTGTGTTGTGTGTTGGTGGTGTTTGTTGTTTGGTGGTGTTGTGGGGTTTGTGTTGTGGGGTTGGTGTGGGTCGGTGAGAGGTGGTGGTTGTGTGGTGGGTTTTGTTGTGTTGGTGGTGTTGGGGTTGTGTGTTTTGGGTGTGTTGTTGTGTGGGGTGTGGGTGTGTGGGTGGTTGGGGGGGTTTGTGGGTTGGGGGGTTGGGTGGTGGGTGTGGGGGGGTGTGTTGGTTGTGTGTTTGGTGGTGTGTTGTGGTGTTGGGGTGGTGTGGGTGGGGGTGTGGGTTGGTTGGGGTTGGTGGTTGGGTTGTGTTGGTGTGTGGTTGGTGGGGGGTGTGGTGGGTGGGATGGTGGGTGGTGGGGTTGTGGTGTGGTTGTGTGTGGGTTGTGGTTGGGTGTGTGGTTGGGTGTGTTGTTTGTGTTTGTGTGTGTTGTTGTGGGGTTGGTGGGTTGGGTTGTTTGGTGGTGATGGGTTGTGGTTGTGGGTGGGTGGGTGGTTGGGGGGTGTTGTGTGGTGGGTGTGTGTGGTTGGGGGTGTTGGTGGGTGGGTGTTGTGTGTGGTGGTTTTGGGGGTGGTGGTTGTGTGGGTTGTTTGTGTTGGGGGTTGGTGTGTGGTGGGGGTGGTTGTGGGGTGTGTGTGGTGGTGGGTTGGTGTTGTGTGGGGTGGGTGGTTGGTGTGGTTTTGTGGGGTTGGTTTGTGGTGGGGTGTGGTTGGGTGGTTGTGGGGGTGGGTGTGGTTTGTTGGTGTGGGTTGGGTGGTGTGGGTGGGTGTGTTGTGTGGGGTGTGGGTGGGTTGGTGTGGTGTGGTGGTGGGGTGTGGGTTGGGTGGGTGTGGGTGGTTGGTGTTGGTGTGTGGTTTGGTGGTGTGCTGTTGTGTGGTGGTGTGGTGGGGTGTGGGTGGTGTGTTTGTGTTGGGGGGGTGGGGTTGTTGGGGTGTGTGGGTGTGTGGGTTGGGTGTTTGGTGTTGGGTGGTGTGGTGAGTGGGGGTGGTGGTGGGTGTGGTGGTGTGGTGGGGTGTGGGGGGTTGTGGGGGGTGGGGTGGTTGGGGTTTGGTGGGGGTGTGTGGGTGGTGGGGTGGTGTGGTTGGGGTTGTGGGGGGGTGTTGGGTGGGTTGTGGTGTGGTGGTGTGTGGGGGGGTGTGGGGGGGGTGGGGTTGTGGGTGTGGGTGGTGTTGGTGGGGGGTGGGGGTGGGGTGGGGGTGGGGGGGTGGGGGGGGTGTTGGTGGGGTTGGGTGGGGTGGTGGGTGGGGTGGGGGGGGGGGTGTTGGGGGTTGGGGTGTGGGGGTGTGGGGTGGGGGGGTGGGGTGGGGTTGGGTGGGTGTTGGTGGGTGTGGGGGGTGGGGGTGGTTGTGGGGGTGGGTTTGGTGGTGGGGGTGTGGGGGTGGGTGGGGTTGTGTGGGGGTTGGGGTGTGGGGTGTTGGGGTGGGGGTGTGGTGTGGTGGTGGGGGTGTGGGGTTGGGTGTGGTGGGTGGGGGTGGGGGGGGGTGGGGGGGTGGGGTGGTGTGGGTGGTGGGGGTGGGGGTGTGGGGGGTGTGGGTGGGGGGTGGGTGTGGGTGTGGGGGTGGGTGGTGTGGTGTGGGGTGGGTGGGGGGTGTGGGTGGGTGGGTTGGGTGGTGGTGTGGGGGGGGGGTGTGGGGTGTGGGGGGTGGGTGGGTGGGGTGGGGGGGGGTGTGTGGGTGGTGGGGGTGGTGTTGGGTGGTGGGTGGTGGGGTGGTGGTGGGTGTGGGGGGGTGGGGTGGGGGGTGGGTGTGTGGGGGGGGTGGGTGGTGGGGGGTGGGGGGTGGGTGGGGGGTGGGTGGGTGGGGTGGTGGTGGGGGGGGGGTTGGGTGGGGGTGGTGGGTGGGTTGGGGGTGTTGGGGTGGGGGTGGTGTGGGGGTGGGGGTGGGGGGGTGGGGTGGTGGGTGGTGGGGGTGGTGGTGGGGGGTGGTGGTGGTGTGGGGGTGGGGTGGTTGGTGGTGGGGGGGTGGTGGGGGGGGGGGTGGGGGGTGTGGGTGGGGGTGGTGGGGGGGTGGGGGGGGGGTTGTGGGGGGGTGGGTGGGGGGTGGGGTGGTGGTGGGGGGGTGGGTGGGTGGGTGGGGGGGGGTGGGGGTGTGGTGGGGGTGTGTTGGGGTGGGGTGGGGTGGGGGTGGGGGGGGTGGGGGTGGTTGGGGTGGTGGGGGGTGGGGGGGTGGTGGTGGGGGGGTGGGGTGGGTGGGGTGTGGGGGGTGGGGGGGGGGTGGGTGGTGGGGGTGGGGTGGTGGGGGGGGTGGGGGGGTGGTGGGGTGGGGGGTGGTGGGTGTGGGGGTGGTGGTGTGGGGGTGGGGGGGGGTGGTGGTGTGGTGGGGTGGGTGGGGGGTGGGTGGTTGGGGGGGGGGGGGGTGGGGGGTGGGGGTGTGGGGGTGGGGGGGTGGGTGGGGGGGGGTGTGGGTTGGTGGGTGGTGGGTGGTGTGGGGTGGGGTGTGGGGTGGTTGGGGGTGGTGGGGTGGTGGTGGGGTGGGTGGGGGGTGGGGTGGGGGGTGTGGGGGGGTGGGGGGGGTGGGGTGGGGTGGGTGGGGTGGGGGGTGTGGGTGGGTGGGGGGGGGTGGGGGGGGGTGGGTGTTGGGGGTGTGGGGGGTGGTGTGGTGGTGGGGGTGGGGTGGGTGGGTGGGGGGGGGGGTGGGGGGGGTTGGGTGGGGGGGTGGGGGGGGGTGGGGTGGGTGTTGTGTGGGTGGGGTGGGGGGGTTGGGGGTGGGGTGGGGTGGGGGGGTGTGGGTGGGGTGGGTGTGGGGGGGTGGGGTGTGGTGGGGGGTGGGGTGGGTTGGTGGGGTGTGTGGGGGGGGGTGTGGTGGGGTGGGGGTGGTGGGTGGGGGGTGGGGGTGGGTGTGGGGTGGGGGTGGGGGGGGGGGGGTGGGGGGGGGGTGGGTGGGGGGTGGGGTGGGGGTGGTGTGGGGTGGGGGGTGGTGGGGGTGGGGGTGGGGGGGGGGTGGGTGGTGGGGTGGGGTGGTGGGGTGGGGGGGTGGGTGGGGGTGTGGGGTTGTGGGTGGTGGGGGTGGGGGGGGTGTTGGGGGTGGTGGGTGGGGGTGGGTGGTGGGGTGTGGGGGTGGGTGGGGGTGGTGGTGGGGGGTGGGTGGGGGGGGTTGGGGGGGTGGGGGTGTGGGGGGGGTGGGTGGGGGGTGGGGGGGTGGGGTGGGTGGGGGGGGTGGTGGGGGGTGGGGTGTTGGTGGGGTTGGTGGGGGTGGGGGGTGGGGTGGTGGGGTGTGGTGGTGGTGGGGGTTGGGTGGGGTGGGTGGGGGTGGTGTGGGGGTGGGGGGTGGGTGGGGGTGGGGGTGGTGGGTGGGGGTGGGTGTGGGGGGTGTTGGTGGGGGTGGGTGGGGTGTGGTGTGGGGTGGGGGTTGGTGGGGTTGTGTGGTTGGTTGGGGGGGGTGGGGTGGGTGTGGGGGGGTGGGTGGGGGTTGGTGGGGGGGTGTTGGGGGTGTGGGTGGGTGGTGGGGTGGTGGGGGGGGGGTGTGGTGGGGTGGGTGGGGGTTGGGGGTGTGGGGGGTGGTGGGTGGGGGGGTGGTGGTGTGGGGTGGGGTGGTGGGGTGGGTGGGGTGTGGGGTTGGTGTGGGGGTGTGTGGGGGTGGGGGGGTGTGTGGTGGGTGGGGGTGTGGGGTGGGGGTGTGGGGGTGGTGGTGGGGGGGGTGGTGGTGTGGGGTTGTGGGTGGGTGTGGGGGGGTGGTGGGTGGGGTGTGGGTGTGTTGGGGGGTTGGGTGTGGGGGGGTGGTGGTGGGTGGGGTGGGGTGGGGTGTGTTGTGGGGGTGGGGGGGGGTGTGGTGGGGGTGTGGGTGGGTGGTGGGGGGGTGGGGTGGTGGGGGGGGTGGTGGGTGTGGGGTGGGGGTGGGGGTTGGGGTGGGGGTGTGGGTGTGTGGGGGTGGGTGGGTTGGGGTGTGGGTGGTGGGGGTGTGGGTGGGTTGGGGGTGTGGTGGGGGGGTGGGGGTGGTGGGTGGGGGGTGGTGGGGTTGGTGTGGTGTGGGGGTGGGGTGGGGGGTGGGGGGTGGGTGGTGTTGGGTGGGGGTGGGTGTGGGGTGGGGGGGTTGGGGGTGGGTGGGGGGGGTGGGGGTGGGTGGTGTGGGGTGTGGGGGGTGGGGGTGTGGTGGGGTGGGGGGTGGGTGGTGGGGTGGGTTGGGGTGGGTGGGGGGGTGTGGGGTTGGGGTGGGGTGGGGGGGTGTGGGGGGTGGTGGTGTGGGTGGGGGGTGTGGGGTGGGGTTGGGGGGGGGTGGGGGTGGTTGGGGGGTGGGGGGGTTGGGTGGGGGTGGTGGTGTGGGGGGGTGTGGTGGTGGGGGTGTTGGGTGGGGGGGTGGGTGGGGGTGGGTGTGGGGTGGGGGGTGGGTGGTGGGTGGGGTGTTGGGTGGGGTGTGGGGTGGGGGGGGGTGGTGGGGTGGGGTGGTGGGTGGGTTGGGTGGGGGGGTGTGGGTGGGGGGTGGGTGTGGTGGGGGGGGTGGTGGGTGGTGGGGTGTGGGGGGGGTGGGTGGTGGGGGGTGTTGGGGTGGGGGTGGGGGGGTGGGGTTGGGGTGGGGTGTGGGGGGGTGGGTGGTGGTGGGTTGTGGTGGTGGGGGGGGGGTGTGGTGGGTGGGTGGGGGTGGGTGGTGGGGTGTGGTGTGGGGGGTGGTGGGGTGGGTGGGGGGTTGGGGGGTGTGGTGGGTGTGGGGGGTGGGTGGGGTGTGGGGGGTGTGGGGGGGTGTGGTGGGTTGGGGGGGGTGGTGGGGGGTGGGTGTGGGGGTGGTGTTGGGGGGGTGTGGGGGTGTGGGGTGGGTGGTGGGGGTGGGTGGTTGGGTGGGGTGGTTGGGTGTGGGGGGGTGGTGGGGGTGGGGGTGGTGTGGTGGGTGTGTGGGGGTGGGTGGTGGGTGTGGGGTGGGTGGTGGGGGTGGGTGTGTGGGGGGGGGGTGGGTGGGGTGTGGTGGGGTGGTGGGGTGGGGGGTGTTGGTGGGTGGGTGTGGGGGGGGTTGGTGGGGTGGGGTGGGGTGGTGGGTGTGGGTGGGTGGGGGTGGGTGGGGTGTGGGGGGGTGGTTGGGGTGGGTGTGGTGGGGTGGTGGGGGTTGGGTGGGGGTGGGTTGTGGGGTGGTGGGGTGGGTGGTGTTGGGGTGGTGGGGTGGGGGTTGGGGGTGGGGGGGGGGGGTGTGTGGGGGTGGGGTGGGTGGTTGGGGTGGTGGGGTGGGGGGGGGTGTGTGGGGTGGGGGTGGTGGGGTGGGGTGTGGGGTGGGGGTGGGTGGTGGGGGGGTGGGGGTGGGGGGGGGTGGGTGGTGTGGGTGGGGTGGGGGGTGGTTGGGTGGTGGGGGTGGTGTGTGGGGTGGTGGGGGTGGGTGGGGTGGTGTTGGGGGGGGTGGGGTGGTGTGGGGGTGGTGGGGGTGTGGGGGTGGGTGGGGGTGGGGTGGGGTGGGGGGTGGGTTGTGGGGGGGTTGGGGTGGGGGTTGTGGGGTGGGGTGGGGGTGGGTGGGTGTGGGGGGGGTGGTGGGTGGTGTTGGGGTGGGTGGTGGGGGGGTGTTGGTGGGGGTGGGGGGGTGTGGGGGGTGGGGTGGTTGGGGTGGGGTGGTGGTGGGTGGGGGGGTGGGTGGGGTGGTGGGTGGGGGGTTGGGGGGGGTGGGGTGGGTGTTGGGGGGTTGGGTTGGTGTGGGGGGTGGTGGGGGTGTGGGGTGGGGGGTGGGTGGGGGGGGGGTGGGGGTGGGGTGTGTGGGGGGTGGGTGGGGGGGTGGGGGGTGGGGGGGTGGGGGGGTTGGGGGTGGTGGGTTGGGGTGGGTGTGGGTGGGGGTGGGTGGGGGTGGGTGGGGGGTGGGTGGTGGGGGTGTGGGGGGTGGGTTGGGTGGGTGGGGTGGGGTGGGTGGTGGGGGGTGTGGGTGGGTGGGGGGGGTTGGGGTGTGGGGTGGGGGGTGGGTGGGGGGTGGGGTGGGGGGTGTGTGGGGGTGGGGTGGGGGGGGTGGTGGGGGTGGTGGGGTGGGTGGGGGGGGTGGGGGTGGTGGGTGGGGGGGTGGGTTGGTTGGTGGGGTGTGGGGGTGGGGTGGGGGGTGGGGGTGGGGGGGGGGGGTTGGGTGGGGTGGGGTGGGTGGGTGGTGGGGTGGGTGGGGTGGTGGGGGGGGTTGGTGGGGGGTGGGGGTGGTGGGTGGGGGTGGTGGGGGGGTGGGTTGGGTGGGGTGGTGGGGTGGGGGGTGGGTGGGGTGTGGGTGGGGTGGTTGGGGGGTGGTGTGGGGGTGGGGGGGGTGGGTGGTGGGTGGTGGGTGGGGTGGGGTGTGGGTGGGGTTGTGGTGGGGTTGGTGGGGGGGGTGGTGGGGGGTGTGGGGGGGTTGGTGGTGGGGGGGTGGGGTGGGGTTTGGGGGGTGGTGGGGTGGGGGGGTGTGGGGTGGGTGGGGGTGGTGTGGGGGGGTGGTGGGGTGTGGTGGGGGGTGGTTGGGGGTGGGTGGGGGGGGGGGGTTGTGTGGGTGGGGGTGGGGGTTGGGGTGGGGGTGGGGGGTGTGGTGTGGGGTGGTGGGTGTGGTGGGTGGTGGGTGGGGGGGTTGGTGGTGGTGGGGGGTGGTTGTGGGGGTGGGGTGGGGGGGTTGGGGGTGGTGGGGGGGGGTGGTGGGTGGGTGTGGGGGGGGTGGTGGGGTGGGGGTGTGGGGTGTGGTGGGGGGGGTGTGGGGGGGGGTGTGGTGTGGTGGGGGTTGGGGGTGTGGGTGGTGGTGGGGGGGTTGGGGTGGTGGTTGGGTGGGGGGGTGGGGTGTGGGGTGGGGTGGTGGTGTGGGGGGTGGGGTTGGTGGTTGGGGGTGGTGGGGGTGTTGGTGGTGGGTGGGGGTGGTTGTGGGGGGGTGGGGTGGGTGGTGGGGTGGGTGGTTGTGTGGTGGTTGGGGTGGGGGGTGTGGTGGGTGGTGGGTGGTGGGTGGTGGGGGTGGGTGGGGTGTGGTTGGGGGGGGTTGGGGGGTGGGGGTGTGGGTGGTGGGGTGGGTGGGGGGGTGTGTTGGGTGTGGGGGGTTGGGGGGTGGTGGGTTGGGTGGTGGGTGGTGGTGGGTGGGGTGTGGGTGTGGGGGGTGGGTGGTGGTGGGTGGGGTGGTGTGGGTGGTGGGGGTGTGGTGTGGGGGGGTTGGTGGGGGTGGGGGGTGGGGTGTGTGGGTGGTGTGGGGTGTGGGGGGGGGTTGGGGGGGGTGTGGGTGTTGGTGGGTGGGTGGTGGGTGTGGTGGGGTGGGGTTGGTGGTGGTGGGTGGGTGTGGGTGGGTGGGGGGGTGGGGTGGGGGGTTGGGGTGGTTGGGGGTGGGTTGTGGGGGTGGGGGTGTGGGGGTGGTTGGGGTGGGGGTGTGTGGTGTGGGGGTGGGGTGGTGGTGTGGGTGGGTGGGGGGGGGTGGGGGTTGGGGGTGGGGGGGTTGTGGGTGGGTGTGGGTGTGTTGGTGGGGGGGTGGTGGTGGGTGTGGGGTGGTGTGTTGGGTGGTGGGGTGTGGGGGTGGGGGTTGGTGGGTGGGTGGGGTGGTGTGGGGGTGTGGTTGTGGTGTGGGGTGGGTGGGGGGTGGTGGGGTGGGGGTGGTGGTGGGGGTGTGGGGGGTGGGTGTGGTGTGGGGTGGTGGTTGGTGGGGGTGGTGGGGGGGTGTGGGGGTGGGGGGGGTTGGTGGGTGGGTGGGGGGTGTGTGGGGGTGGGGTGGTTGTGGGGGTGGTTGTGGTGGGTGGTGGGTGGGGTGGTTGGGGGTGGTGTGGTGGGGGTGTGGTGTTGGTGGTGGGTGGGGTTGGGGGGTGGGTGGGTGGTGGGGGTGTGGGGGGTTGGGGTGGTGGTGGTGGGGGGGTGTGGGGGTGTGGTGGGGTGGGTTGTGGGGGTGGGTGGGTGGGGTGGGTTGGTGTGTGGTGGGGTGGGGTGGTTGGGTGTGGGGGGGTGTGGGTGGTTGGTGGGTGTGGGGGTGGGTGGGGTGGGGGTTGTGGGTGTGGGTGGGGTTGGTGGGGTTGTGGGGGGGTGTGGGTGGTGTGGGGGTTGGTGGGGTGGGGGGGGTGGGGTTGGGGTGGGGGGGTGGTGGGGGTTGGGGTGGTGTGTGGGTGGTGGGGGTGGTGGGGGGTTGGTGTGGTGGGTGGTGGGGGTTGGGGGTGTGGGTGTGGGGTGGTGGGGGGGGTTGGGGTGGGGGGGTGGGGGGTGTGGGGGTGGGGTGGGTGGGTGGTGGGGGTGTGGTGTGGGGGGGGTGGGGTGTGGGGGTGGGGGGTGGTGGTTGGGTGTTGGGTGGGTGGTGGGGTGTGGGGTGGTTGGTTGGGGGGTGGGGGGTGGTGGGGGGTGGGGGGTGGTGGTGGTTGGGTGTGGGGGGTGGTGTTGGTTGGTGGGGTGGGGGGTTGTGGGGGTGGGGTGTGTGGGTGTTGGTGGGGGTGGGTGGGGGTGTGGTTGTGGTGGGTTGGTGGGGGTGGGGTGGGTTGGGGGGTGTGTGGGTGTGGGGTGTGGGGGTGGTGGGGTGTTGGGTGGTGGGGTGTGGGGTGGGTTGGTGGTTGGGGGTGTGTGGGTGGGGGGGTGGGTTGTGGGTGGTGGGTGGTGGTTGTGGGTGGGGGTGGTGGGGTGTGGGTGGTTGGGTGGGGGGTTGGGGGGTGGGGTTGGTGGGGGTGGGGTTGGGTGGGGTGGGGGGGGGTGGGTGGGGTGGGGGGTGGGTGGGGTGGGTGGGGGGTTGGGTGGTGGTGGGTGGGGGGGGTGTGTTGGGTGTGGTGGTTGGGTGGGGGGGTGGTGGGTGTGGGGTGTGGGGTGGGTGGGTGGTTGGGTGTGGTGGGTGGGTGGGGGTGGTGTGGGGGTGGGGTGGGGGTTGGGGTGTGGGGTGGGGTGGGGTTGGTGTGGGTGTGGGGTGGGGGTGGGGTGGTTGGGGGGGGGGTGGTGTGGTGGGGTGGTGGGTGGGGTGTGGGGGGTGGGGTGTGGGTGGGGGTGGTGGGGTGGGGGGTGGGGGGTGGTGGTGGGTGGGTGGGGTGTGGGGGTGTGGTGTGGGGGGTGGGGTGGTGGGGGTGGGTGGGTTGGGGGGGGTGGGGGGTGGGTGGTGGTTGGGGGGTGGGTGTGGGTGTGGGTGGGTGGGGGGTGGTGTGGGGGGGTGGTGGGTGGTGGGTGGGTGTGTGGTGTGTGGGGTGTGGGGGTGGGTGTGGGGGGGGGTGGGGGTGGGGTGTGGGTGGGGGTGTGGGTGGTGGTTGGGGGGTGTGGGTGGGTTGGTGGGGGTGGGGTGTTGGGGGGTGGGGGTGTGGGTGGGTGTGGGGTGGTGTGGGTGGTGGGTGGGGTGGGTGGGTGTGGTGTTGGGGTGGGGGGTGGGGGTGGTGTGGTGGGTTGGGGTTTGTGGGGTTGGGGGGGTGTGTGTGGGGTGGGGGTTGGGGTGTGGGTGTGGTGGGTGGGGGTGGTGGGGGTGTTGGGGGTTGGGTTGGGGTGGGGGGTGGGTTGTGGGGTGGTGGTTTGTGGTGTGGGTGTGGGTGGTGGGGGGTGGTGGTGGTTGTGGGGGGGGTGGTGTTGTGGGGTGGTGGGGTGGGTGGGGTGTGGGGGGTGTTGTGGGGGTTGGGTGGTGTTGGGTGTGGTGGGTTGGGGTGGGTGTTGGGGTGGGGGGTGGGGGGTGGGGTGGGGGTGGGTTGGGGGTGTGGGTGGGTGTTGTGGTGGTGGGGGTGTGGGTGGGGTGGGGTGGTGTGGGGTGGTGGGGTGTGGTGGGTGTGGGGGGTGGTTGGGGTGGGTGGGGGTGGTGGGTGGGTGTTGGTGGGTGGTGTTGGGTGGGGGTGGTGTGGGGGGGTTGGGTTGTGGGTGGGGGGTGGGTGGTGGGGGTTGGTGGGGTGGGGGGGTGGGTGGGGGGTGGGGTTGGGGTGGGGTTGGGGGTGGGTGTGGGGTGGTGTGGGTGGGGTGGGGGTGGGTGGGGGTGTGGGGTGGTGGGGGGGTGGGGGTTGGGTGTGTGGGTGGGGTGTGGGGGGGGGTGGTGTGGGTGGTGGGTGTGGTGGGGTGGGGTGGGTGGGGGTGGGGTGGTGGGGGGGGGTGGGTGTGTTGGGGGTTGGGGTGGGGTGGGTGGGTGGTGGGTGGGGGTGGGTGGGTGGTTGGGGTGGGGGTGGGGGGTGTGGTGGGTGGGGGTGTGGGTGGTGGGGTGTGGGTTGGGTGGGGGGTGGGGTGGTTGGGTGTGGGGGTGGTGGGGTGGGTGGGGTGGGTGTGGGGTGGGTGGGGGTGTGGGTGTGGGGTTGGGTGGGGTGGGGTGGGGTGGGGTGTGGGGTGTGGGGTGGGGGGGGTGGGGGTGGTGTGGGGTGTGTGGGGGGTTGTGGGTGGGGTGGGGTGGTGGGGTGGTGGGGTGGTGGGGTGGGTGGTGTGGGTGGGGTGGTGGGGGGGTGGTGTGGGGTGGGGTGGTGGGGTTGGGGTGGGGTGGTGTTGTGGGGTGGTGGTGTGGGGTGGGGGTTGGGGTGGGTGTGGGTGGGTGGGGGTTGGGGTGTGGGGGGTGGGTGTGGGGGTGGGGGTGGGGGGTGGGGGGTGGTGGTGTTGGTGGGGGTGTGGGTGGTGGGTGTGGGGTTGTGGTGGGGGGTGGGTGGGGGTGGGTGTGGTGGGGTGGGGTGGGGTGGTGGTTGGTGGGGGGTGGGGTGGTGGGTGGGGGGTGGGTGTGTGGTGGGGTGGTGGGGGGGTGTGGGTGGGGTTGGTGTGGGGGGTGGGTGGTGGGTGGGGTGTTGGTGGTGTTGGGGGTGGGGGGGGGTGGGGGTTGGGTGGGGTGGTTGGGTGGGGTTGGTGGGGGGGTGTGGTGGGGGTGGGTGGTGGGGTGTGGTGGTGGGGTGGGTGGTGGGTGGGGGGTTGGTGGGTGGGGGGTGGGGGTGGTGGGGGTGGGGGTGGGGTGTGGGGGTTGGGGGTGGTGGGGGTGGGGTGGTGGGGGTGGGTGGTGGTGGGGGGGGGGGTGGTGGGTGGGTGTGGGTGGGGTGGTGGTGGGGGTGGGTGGGTGGTGGGTGGGGGGGTGGGGTGGGGTGGGTGTGGTGGTGGTTGGGGGGGTGGTTGGTGTGGGTGGGTGTGGTGGGGTGGTGGGTGTGGTGGGGTTGGGGGGTGTGTGGGGTGGTGGGTGTGGGTGGGGTGTGGGGTGTGGGGGGGGGTTGGGGGGTGGGGGGTTGGTGGGGGTGGTGGGGGGTGTGGGGGGTGGGGTGGGTGGGGTTGGGGTGGTGGGGGGTGTGGTGGGGGTGGGTGGGGGGGTGGGTGGTGGGTGTGGTGGGGGTGTGGGTTGGTGTGGGGGTGGTGGGGGGGTTGGGTGGGTTGGTGGTGGTGGGGGGGGTTGTGGGGGTGGGGTGGTGGGGTTGGGTGTGGGTGGGGTGTGGTGGGGGGTGGTGGGTGGGTGTGGTGGTGGTTGGGGGGGGTGGGGGGTGGGGTGGGTGTTGGGGGGTGGGGGGTGGTGGGGGGTGGGGTGTGGGGGTGGTGGTGTGGGGGTGGTGGTGGGGGGGTGTGGTGTGGGGTGGTGTGGTGGGGTTGGTGTGGGGTGGTGTGGTGGGGGTGGTTGGGGGGGGGTGGGTGGGGGGTGGGGGTGTGGGGGGGGTGGGTGGGGTGGTGGGGTTGGGGGGTGGGTGTGTGTGGGGTGGTTGGTGGGGTGGGGGGGGGTTGGGGTGGGTGGTGGGGTGGGGGGGTGGGGGTGGGTGGGGGGTGGGGGTGGTGGTGTGGGGGTGGTGTGGGGGTGGGTGGGTGTGGGTGGGGTGGGGTGGTGGGTGTGGGGGTGGTGTGGGGGTGGGTGTGGGGTGTGGGGTGTTGGGTGGGTGGGGTGGGGGTGGGTGGTGGGGGGTGTGGTGGGGGTGGGTGGTGTGGGGGGGTGGGTGGGTGTGGGGTGTGTGGTGTGGGGTGGGTGGGGTGGGGTGGTGGGTGGGGTGGGGGGGTGGGGGGGGTGGGGTGTGGGGGTGTGGGGTGTGGGTGGGTGTTGGGGGGTGGTGGGGTGGGTGGGGTGGTTGTGGGTGGGTGGGGGTGTGGGGTGGGTGGGGTGGGTGGTGTGGGGGGGTGTGGGGGTGGGTGTGGTGGGGTGTGGGTGTGGGTGGGGTGGGTGTGGGGGGGGTGTGGGTGGTGGGGTGGGTGGTGGGGGTGGGGGGTGGTGGGGTGGGTGGTGGGGTGGGGGGTGGGGGTGGTGGTGTTGGGTGTGGGGGTGGGGTGGGTGTGGTGGGGTGTGGGTGGGTTGGGGGGTGGGTGTGGTTGGTGGGGTGGGTGGTGGGTGGGGTGGGGTGGGTTGGGGGTGGGGTGGGGGGTGTGGTGGGGTGGGGGGGTGTGGGGGTGGTGGGTGGGGTGGTGGGGTGGGTGGGGGTGTGGGGGTGGGGGTGTGGTTGGGGGGGGGTGGTGGTGTGGTGGGGGGGGGTTGGGGGGTGGGGTGTGGGGGGGTGGGTGGGGTGGGTGTGTGGGTGGTGGGGTGTGGTGGTGGGGTGGGTGGTGTGGGGTGGGTGGGTGGGTGGGTGTGTGGGGGGGTGTTGGGGGTGGGGTGGGGGTGGTGTGGGGGGTGGGGGTGGGTGTTGGGGGTGGGTGGGTGGTGGGGTGGGGGGGTGGTGGGGGGGTGGGTGGGGTGGGTGGGGTTGTGGGGTGGTGGGGGTGTGTGGGTGGGGGGGTGTGGGGTGGGTGGTGGGGTGGGGTGGTGGGGTGGTGGGTGGTGGGGGGTGGGGTGTGGTGTGGGGGTGGGGGTGTGGGGGTGGGGTGGGTGTGGGGTGGGTGTGGTGGTGTGGGGGGTGGGGTGGGGGTGGTGGGGGTGGGGGTGGTGTTGGGTGGGGTGGGGGTGGTGTGGGGTGGTGGGGTGGTGGGGGGGTGTGGTGGGTGGGGGGGGTGGTGGGTGGTGGGGGGTGGGTGGTGGGGTGGTGGGGGGTGGGGTGGGTGTGGGGTGGGTGTGGGGGTGGGTGGTGGGTGTGGGTGGTTGTGGGTGGGTGTGGGGGGTGGTGGGGTGTGGGGTGGTGTGGGGTGGGGTGTGGGGGTGGTGGTGTGGGGGGTGGTGGTGTGGTGGGGTGGGGGTGGGGGTGTGGGTGTGGGGGTGGGTGGGGTGTGGGGGTGGGGTGGGGGGGTGGGGTGGGTGGGGGTGTGGGGTGGGTTGGGGTGTGTGGGGGTGGTGGGTGGGGGTGTGGTGGGGGGGTGGGGGTGGGGTGGGTGGTGGGGGGTGGGGTGGTGGGTGTGGGGGTGGGGGTGGGGGTGGTGTGGGGTGGTTGGGTGTGGGGGGTGTGGGTGTGGGGGGGGTGGTGGTGGTGGGTGGGTGGGGTGGGTGGTGGGTGGTGGGTGGTGTGGGTGGGGTGGTGGGTGGGGTGGTGTGGTGGTG
>JAEMUL010000021.1:0-47500 GCA_034510155.1 Eucriotettix oculatus | reverse complement strand
CCCTTACCCTTAACCCCTTAACCCCTTAACCCCTTGAACCCCTTAACCCCTTACCCCTTAACCCCTAACCCCTTAAACCCTTAACCCCCTTAACCCTTAAACCCCTTAACCCCTTAACCCCTTAACCCTTAACACCCCCGTTAACCCTTAAACCCCTTAACCCCCCTTAACCCCTTAACCCCTTAACCCCTTTAACCCCTTAACCCCCTAACCCCATAACCTCCCTTAACCCCTAACACCCTTAACCCCTTAACCCCCTTAACCCCTTAAACCCCTTAACCCCTTAACCCCTATAACCCCTAACCCCCTAACCCCTTAACCCCCTTTAACCCCTTAACCCCTTTAACCCCTTAACCCCTTAACCCCTATAACCCCTTAACCCCTTAACCCCTTAACCCCTTAACCTCCATTAACCCCTTAACAAATAACCCTTGAACCCCTTAACCCCTTAACCCTTAACCCCTTAAACCCCTTAACCCCTTAACCAGCCTTTCACACCCCTAATCCCCTAACCCTAACCCCTAGCCCCCTATAACCCCTTAACCCCCTTAACCCCTTAACCTAACCCCTTAACCCCTTAACCCCTTAACCTAACCTAACCCCTTAACCCCTTAACCCCTTAACCCCTTAACCCCTTAACCCCTTAACCCCTTAACCTTAAACCCCTTAACCCTTAAACACCCTTAAAACCCCCTTACCCCTTAACCCTAACCCCTTAACCCTTAACCCCATTAAACCCCTTAACCCCTTAACCCCCTTAACCCCATACCCCTTAAACAACCCTTAACCCTTACCCCCTAAACCCCTTAACCCCTTAACCCCCTTAACCCCATAACCCCTTAACCGCCCCTTAACCCCTAAACCCTAACCCCTTAACCCCTTACCCCTTAAACCCGCTTAACCCCTTATCCCCTTAACCCCGTTAACCCCTTCACCCTTAACACCCTAACCCCTACCCCTTAAACCCCTTAACCCCTTATTACCCCTTAACCCCTTAAACCCCTTACCCCCTTAACCCTTAACCCCTTAACCCCTTAACCCCATAACCCCTTAACCCCTTAACCCCTTTAACCCCTTAACCCCTTAAACCCCTAACCCCTTAAAAACCCCTTAACCCTTAACCCTTAACCCTTAACCTGCCCTTAACCCCTTAACCCCTTAACCCCTTAACCCCTTAACCCATAAACCCTTCAACCCCTTAACCCCTTAACCCCTTAACCCCTTAACACCCTTAACCCCTTAACCCCTATAACCCCCTTAAAAACCCCCGTTAACCCCTTAACCCCTTTAACCCCTTAACCCCTGACCCACATAACCCCTTTAAACCCCCCTTAAACGCCCTTAACCCCTTAACCCCTTAAACCCCTTTAACCCCTTAACCCCTTAACCCCTTAACCCCTTAACCCTTAACCCCTTAACCCCTTAACCCCTTAACACCTTAATACCCCTTAACCCCCTTAATCCCCTTAACCCATTAACCGCCCTTAACCCCTTAACCCCGTTAACTCCCCTTAACCCCTTTAACCCCTTAACCCCTTTAACCCCGTTAAACCCCTTAACCCCATTAACCCTTAACCCCTTAACCCCTTAACCCCATAACGCCCTTAAAACCCCTTAACCCCTTTAACCCCTTAACACCCGTAACTTCCCTTAACACCCCCTTAACCCCTTTAACCCCTTAACCCCTTAACACCCTTAACCCCTAAGACCCCTTAACCCCCTTAACCCCCTTAACCCCTTAACCCCTTAAACCCCTTAACCCCTTAACCCCTTAAACCCCTTAACCCAACCCCTTAACCCCTATAACCCCTTAACCCCTTAACCCTTAACCCCTTAAACCCCTTAACCCCTTAACCCCTTAACCCCCCCTTAAACCCCCTTAACCCCTTAAACCCCTTAACCCCTTAACCCCTTAACCCCTTAACCCCTTAACCCCTTAACCCCTTAACCCCTTAACCCCTTAACCCCTTAACCCCTTAACCCCTTAACCCCTTAACCCCTTAACCCCCTTAACCCCTTAACCCTTAACCCCTTAACCCTTAACCCCTTAAACCCCTTAACCCCTTAACCCCTTAACCCCTTAACCCCTAACCCTTAACCCCTTAACCCCTAACCCCTTAACCCCTTAACCCTTAACCCCTTAACACCCTTAACCCCTTAACCCCTTAACCCCTTAACCCCTATAACCCCTTAACCCTTAAACCCCTTAACCCCTTAACCCCTTAACCCCTTAACCCCTTAACCCCTTAACCCCTTAACCCCTTAACCCCTTAACCCCCTTAACCCCTTAACCCCTTAACCCTTAACCCCTTAACCCCTTAACCCCTTAACCCTTAACCCCTTAACCCCTTAACCCCTTAACCCCTTAACCCCTTAACCCCTTAACCCCTTAACCCCTTAACCCCTTAACCCCTTAACCCCTTAACCCCTTAACCCCTTAACCCCTTAACCCCTTAACCCCTTAACCCCTTAACCCCTTAACCCCTTAACCCCTTAACCCCTTAACCCCCTTAACCCCTTAACCCCTTAACCCCTTAACCCCTTAACCCCTTAACCCCTTAACCCCTTAACCCCTTAACCCCTTAACCCCTTAACCCCTTAACCCCTTAACCCCTTAACCCCTTAACCCCTTAACCCCTTAACCCCTTAACCCCTTGGCTGTTAGTAAGTAGATATGTTAATTTTTAATCGATGCTAATTGCCCTATGAAATCGTTTCATTTTTATTCACAAACCACTTTTTGTCGTCTACATATTACAAATTATTGCTCAAGACGGAACTTTATGCAGGCCGAAGCAGACGTCATCTCTAGTCCTCCCGTCTATGTCCACGCTGCCAGGTACAGTCCCACCTGAAAGTAACAAAACAATCTTAAGTACTACTTCGCGTGTATCTCAGAAGTATCACATCTGAATATTTCTACATATGCTTAACAAAATAATTGACGTATTTAATATAATCGTAATTACAACAAACTAAATAATACATCATGGATTCATTCATCTACACGTCCATATTAAACAGTAGCCTCAAATATGCAACTGCTTTCCTTACATAAAGCTGACACTATAAACGATTACATTTTCAATTTAACAAACCTTAATGAGTACATAAAGTGTAACCTCCAAAACACAAATTATCAATATTACAATGTATTAACTATCTAATATCTCGACTAAAATTTATACCCACAAGATTAGTAAAAAGCAAACAACGTACACATCCAATTATAATTAGCCTATATGGATACGTTACACTACAAAAGAACAAATACACCGAATTACACAGGATGTCGTCACCACAAGCAATCACTTATGCTAACCATTCCTAGATAACCCATAATAAAAGTGCGTGTTAAATAATTTTTTACCCATTCTGAAACTACAAACTGACCAAGCGGTTACACAAACAAATTTAGACTGACCTCTGCATTCTTGGTGCTACACGCAAATACAAACCCTGTGACACTGCTATGCAGAAAGTTCCAGAACCTTCGTAAGATGTACTTCAATTCGAAGAAAACTTAAAACAAGTTATAATCCATTTACCTACACTAGCGCGGTCAGTAACAAAAAGTATAAAAAAACTCGAAAATTTAAATCTAAAAAAATTCATTTCGTCAAATGTGGGTTCGTAGGTTTTAACCATTACTCTAAAAAAATTATCGATCAAACGTAGCGTCAAAAAAAAATTTTCGACAAACCTCGAGTACGACCTCAACTTCATCGCCATACGACGTAGTATCAAGCTTCTACCACAGATACAGACAACGATCCACGTGGACCTACGTAACAGTATACCCCAACCTCAACCGCAGCTCATTAGTCAAAATAATCATTTCTTCATTATTCATTTCTTCTTATTCGCCGAATATAAATTACTCAAACTCGCTGCACCATCGCATATTCACCGAATATAAATTACTCAAACACGCTGCACCATCGCATATTCGCCGAATATAAATTACTCAAACACGCTGCACAATCGCATATTCGCCGAATATAAATTACTCAAACTCGCTGCACAATCGCATATTCGCCGAATATAAATTATTCAAACTCGCTGCACCATCGCATATTCGCCGAATATAAATTATTCAAACACGCTGCACAATCGCATATTCGCCGAATATAAATTATTCAAACACGCTGCACCATCGCGTATTCGCAGAATATAAATTATTCAAACACGCTGCACAATCGCATATTCGCCGAATATAAATTATTCAAACACGCTGCACCATCGCATATTCACCGAATATAAATTATTCAAACTCGCTGCACCATCGCATATTCGCCGAATATAAATAATTCAAACTCGCTGCACCATCGCATATTCACCGAATATAAATAATTCAAACTCGCTGCACAATCGCATATTCGCCGAATATAAATAACTCAAACTCGCTGCACCATCGCATATTCACCGAATATAAATAATTCAAACTCGCTGCACCATCGCATATTCGCCGAATATAAATAATTCAAACACGCTGCACAATCGCATATTCGCCGAATATAAATTACTCAAACTCGCTGCACAATCGCATATTCGCCGAATATAAATTACTCAAACTCGCTGCACAATCGCATATTCGCCGAATATAAATTATTCAAACTCGCTGCACAATCGCAACTCGCTGCACAATCGCCGAATATAAATTATTCAAACACGCTGCACAATCGCATATTCGCCGAATATAAATAATTCAAACACGCTGCACCATCGCATATTCGCCGAATATAAATTATTCAAACTCGCTGCACCATCGCATATTCACAGGATTTAAATTGTTCAAATTCACGGCAAAATAGCAAATTAACTTAATACAAAATTTCAAGAATAATTGATATATTGTAAAAGTGTTTTAAGTGATGTTAAAAACCATTAAACATGATAGAATCTATTAAATATTTAAAAATGACACATGACTTCAGTCTCTGACATTAAATTATTTACAGATAATATTCCCAACTACGACGGGAATCAGAAACAACTTGCGTTATTTATTAAATGAGTAGGAAAATATACGCGCTCATAAACTCATTTGTCACCTCTGTTCATAATGGTGCTAAGAATATTGCATTGCTTAACGTACAAGCAAAAGCAGCCAAAATGATTCAAGAAAATCATTTAGATAACTAGACACAAAAGAATTTAACAGAAAAATTTCTCTTACATCTAAATTCAAAAATGTTAAACATATTCAATAGAAAATGCACAAAATCTCCGTTATTATCGTTAGAGATAGTCAATACCGATATTATATATAAAGAAAACGAAAATTTTTATGTTCTACATACCATCACAGACCTTGTCGGAAATAGATAAGCTAATTAGAAATGATTTCAAATACCTAAAAAAACAGCTATTCACCGCAACAAACAAATATCCAAAGGTACACTAATCAATTTAATAATACACAACCGATAAACTAAAGAACTAATAAACAACCCATGAAAACATTCCCACATCAAACATGAAATCATCCATCTCAACCTACACCAATGTCAACGTTAGACGAAATTCTCCGGTTTATACCAGAGTTAAACAGTACTTACGTTTCGACGAACCTTTGTGCTGTCGTCATCTTCTAGGCTAGACGAGGGTGAGGCAACTTGCCTTTTATACCATAGGAAGGAACTTGAAACGGAGGGATGTGGAATTCTTTGCAGGTGAAAACCTGCATCAGGTAGATTACAACGGGAGACTGGATTGCTGTGCGAAAGCAACAAACCCACTCAGTCTCAATCAGACAGAATTCAAATAGATTTAATAAATTGTAATGCTTTCTGATTTCTAAGTATTCATGAACAACACTTCTCCAATACCCACAGACATGTTTCACTCCCTAAAATCTACATACTGTTCCATTTCACTTTACAATCAACATTGTATACAAATTTTAAGTAACCTCAGTAAATTATAAAAAAAACCTAATAATACACACAATACTAAAATTGTCTTACATTGAATATATTTAATACAAAGACATTTAATTAACTAAATACTTAATGATAAATGATATGACAATATTAATATAATCATAATTACAACAAAATAATTAAATACTACTATACACAAGATATGTCACCACAATGGCCAAAGAGGTTCCAATACAACATATATTACTCTAATCATACATTACCTAGATATAAAAATACACCATATTCATTACAAGGCCGTAATAGTCTAATCAACTTACATCTATTAGATATAAATGATTAAATTTACATTACAATTAGTATATAGAAATTTTAAATATAGCTAAATAAAGGACATAAAATTATAAACAACTAAAAAATACACAATGTATAAAAACTAATGGCCTAACATACTATTCTCATCATAAGTTATACAGAGATAAATTGGCTTATGTAACATTTTTAATCTGAAATTACTACCATTGTTAAGTATATTCTGATGCAAACCAAAATACATTTTATACATTGTCATGTCTAATATAGTAACCTCAACAGACCTTCACAATTTCTCATTCATTTACTTCCTCTTTCATATATATTTATGTATTCACAATTGAGTTTCTTAATATACTAATGTCATTTTATACAGCTTTTAAATACAATTTTACACATACATTTTGCAATGTGTGTCAATTTCTTTCATTACCCAGTCCGTTCCTTTTACATCCAATTCCATATATTTTGCATGTCAATATTCTACACATCTTTAACATTCACTTTTGCTTACAACTTATAATAATTAATCATTTGCAACTTTATACATTAGGAATACGTATGTCTTTCTTTCAATACCTATTTCATTTTTTACATCAATTTTCTTATATATTTTACATATACTTGCATCATTCTCCTCGTGTCTACATTTTCTAGGACATTAATTAATTTACTTTTCTTTTACACTTCCACATACATAGTTAACAACTTACATACTATGAATTTTTTATACACCTTTTAGATACACTTTACATTATATACTTTGAATTATGCATGTCAATTTCTTACATTACCCTTTCAGTTCATTTTACATCCAATTCCATATATTTTGTGTATGAACCATCCATACATCATTCTTTAAATTCACTTTGGTTTTTACATACATTAATATTTCAATATTTACCACTATGCATTTCAAATTTCCATGTCTATTTCTTTCTAAACCTATTTTAGTTTACATCAATATACATATTTTATTAATTTCACTTTAATTATTCTCAGGATCTCTATTTTTTATACACAATCACAATTTCACTTTCCTTTACAATTACAAACATTTATTTTCAAATTATTACTATTTAATTATCCACTATGTTACATAGCAGTTAACAATCACAAAACAATTTATACTATTAATTTAATTACATGATTATCCTTTCTTTAATCAAAACATCTTGTATTATATATTTCATATACATCACATACAGTCACATGGGAAAAAATACAAGAATGCCGAGAAATAATTACAAATAAGAAAGCCAAGGATGACACCCAGAAAATTTTACATATTTAACAGCTGATTCAAAGTAAAATCAAGAAAATAAAGTTAATAAATACCCCATACCTTATCTTTTGGCCAAAATCATATTAGTCATTATATACACCAATTTGTTTTAAATTTAATAATGAACCCTGCCATATTACAAAAGGACAGCACACTACATTGCACAAGTCTACAAATTCCACAACTAAAAATTTAAATAAAAATAGTCTACTTTCTCGAATTTACACCACATTAACAAATTGCATCTTCAAAATGACACCAAACCAATAAAATAACTTAACTTGTAATTTTTCCAAATGGTCCATAATCCCTGCGTAATTTCAACTTTGGAGGTCCCTTTTTTTTAACTATTCACTCGTATTATTGTTTTGTCAGGAACTTAGGTTTCTGTCTGAAAACATAGCAGATGACAATCAAAAACCAATTAATACATAAATTTAAATAACACATGATTATCCTTTGTTAATCAAAATATCTTAGATTATATATTTCACATACATCACATACAGTCACAAAAAAAAAATACATTTAAGTATGTCATGAAATAATCCAAAGGCAGTTGGCCTACTGGTCCAATGGGATCAGCAAACAACTCTCACCATATGCCGAAGGTCTTTCATCCCCGCACATCCACCTCTCAAACTACTCTGGGTTCTCTTAGCCTACACGAGTCTTAAATTAGATTACTTGCCAAGGACCAAGGGGGCAGGGAAGGAGGAAGTCTGTCAGGATATCCTCCTGTCTTCAACCCTCGCCAGGACCCATACCTCGCAGTGGTATATATACTCAACGGGTGACCAACCAGCAACAGCAAGGCGTGCGAGGGTCGCTAACCTGTGCCCGCCAACTTGGAGCTTAGTCTCAATCAGACAGAATTCAAATAGATTTAATAAATTGTAAGGCTTGCTCATTTCTAAGGATTCATGGCCAACACTTCCAATACCCACAGACATGTTTCAGTCGCTTGATTTCATCCAATTCCAATTACATATCCAGTTTCCAACTAAAATCTACATACTGTTCCATTTCACTTTACAATCAACATTGTATGCCATTTTATAGTAACCTCAGTAAATTATATAAAAAACCTAATAATAATCATAAAAACATACTGAAATTGACTTACATTGAATATATTTAATACAAGGACATTTAACTAACTAAATAATTAATGATAAATGATATGACAATATTAATATAATCATAATTACAACAAAATAATTAAATACTACTATATACGAGATATGTCACCACAATGGCCAAAGAGGTTCCAATACAACATATACTACTCTAATCATACATTACCTAGTTATAAAAATACACCATATTCATTACAAGGCCGTAATAGTCTAATCAACTTACATCTATTAGATATAAATGATTAAATTTACATTACAATTAGTAAATAGAAATTTTAAATATAGCTAAATAAAGGACAAATAAAATTATAAACAACTAAAAAATACACTAGGTATATAAACTAATGGGCTAACGTACTATTATCATCATAAGTTATACAGAGATAAATTTGCTTATGTAACATTTTTAATCTGAAATTACTACCATTGTTAAGTATATTCTGATGCAAACCAAAATACATTTTATACATTGTCATGCCTAATATAGTAATCTCAACAGACATTCACAATTTCTCATTCAATTACTTTCACTTACATATATATTTATGTATTCACAATTGAGTTTCTTAATATGCTAATGTCATTTTATACAGCTTTTAAATACAATTTTACACTATACTTTTCAGAATGTGTGTGTCAATTTCTTTCATTACACACTCCGTTCATTTTACATCCAATTCCATGTATTTTGCATGTCTATGTTCTATACATCTTTAAATTTCACTTTTACTCACAACTTCAATAATATTTAATCATTTACAACTTTATACATTAGGAAAACTTAAGTCTGTTTCTTTTAATACCTATTTCATTTTTTACATTTATTTTCTTACATATTTTTACAAATACTTGGATCATTCTCATGTCTACATTTTCCAGACCATTAATTAATATCCCTTTCTTTTACACTTCCAAATACAGAGTTTAAAACTTACATACTAAGAAAATTTTTTACATCTTTTAGATACACTTTACGTTACATCTTTTGAATTATGCATGTCAATTTCTTACATTACCCATTCAGTTCATTTTACATCCAATTCCATATATTTTATGTATGAACCATCCATACATCATTCTTTAAATTCACTTTCCTTTTTACCTACGTTAATATTTGAATATTTACCACTATGCATTTCAAATTTCCATGTCTATTTCTTTCTAAACCCATTTTATTTGGTATACATCAATTTACATATATTATCAAATTCACTTCAATTATTCTCAGGATCTCTATATTTTATACACAATCATATAATTTCGCTTTCCTTTACAAATACATTTATTTTCAAATGAATTACTATTAAATTATCCACTACGTTACATAGCAGTCGACAATCGCAAAACAATTTATACTATTAATTTAAACACATGAATATCCTCTGTTAATCAAAATATCTTGTATTATTTCATATACATCTCATACAGTCACATGGAAAAAAATACAAGTAACCATCCAAGAAATAATTACAAAGCAGAAAGCCAAGGATGACACCCAGAAAGTTTCACGCATCTAACAGGCGTTTCAAAGTAAAATCAAGAAAATAAAGTTAATAAATATCCCATACCTTATCTTTTGCCAATAATCATTAGTCATTATATACAATAATGTGTTTTAAACTTAATAAAGAACCCTTATATATCACAAACAGGCAGCGCACTACTGCATTGCTCAAGTCTACAAATCCCACAACTTAAAATTACACCACATCAATACATTGCATCTTCAAAATGACACAAAGTAATAAAAAAATTTATTTTATAACATTATGAATTCTTTGCAAATAATTACCTCAAATGTTTCAGTATGAAGAAGCTGACTTACTTTTAGTTTGACAGTATGTCCACGTAATGCCATAGAGTCATTAATTTCCTGTATTTGAGGCTGGCTGATTTCTTACTTAACCTGTAATTTTTTCCAAAGAGTCTGCAATCCCTGTGTAATTTCAACTTCGGAGGTACCTCCTTTTACAAACTATTCGCTCGTATTAATATGTTTTGTCAGGAACTTATGTTTCCTTCTGAAAACATAGCAGATGACAATCAAAAACCAATTAATACATAAAATTTAATAACCCATTATTATCCTCTGTTAATCAAAATATCTTGTATTATTTCATATACATCTCATACAGTCACACGGAAAAAAATACAAGTAACCATCCAAGAAATAATTACAAAGCAGAAAGCCAAGGATGACACCCAGAAAGTTTCACGCATCTAACAGGCGTTTCAAAGTAAAATCAAGAAAATAAAGTTAATAAATATCCCATACCTTATCTTTTGCCAATAATCATTAGTCATTATATACAATAATGTGTTTTAAACTTAATAAAGAACCCTTATATATCACAAACAGGCAGCGCACTACTGCATTGCTCAAGTCTACAAATCCCACAACTTAAAATTACACCACATCAATACATTGCATCTTCAAAATGACACAAAGTAATAAAAAAATTTATTTTATAACATTATGAATTCTTTGCAAATAATTACCTCAAATGTTTCAGTATGAAGAAGTTGACTTACTTTTAGTTTGACAGTATGTCCACGTAATGCCAAAGAGTCATTAATTTCCTGTATTTGAGGCCGGCTGATTTCTTACTTAACCTGTAATTTTTCCAAAGAGTCTGCAATCCCTGTGTAATTTCAACTTCGGAGGTACCTCCTTTTACAAACTATTCGCTCGTATTAATATGTTTTGTCAGGAACTTAGGTTTCCTTCTGAAAACATAGCAGATGACAATCAAAAACCAATTAATACATAAAATTTAATAACCCATTATTATCCTCTGTTAATCAAAATATCTTGTATTATTTCATATACATCTCATACAGTCACACGGAAAAAAATACAAGTAACCATCCAAGAAATAATTACAAAGCAGAAAGCCAAGGATGACACCCAGAAAGTTTCACGCATCTAACAGGCGTTTCAAAGTAAAATCAAGAAAATAAAGTTAATAAATATCCCATACCTTATCTTTTGCCAATAATCATTAGTCATTATATACAATAATGTGTTTTAAACTTAATAAAGAACCCTTATATATCACAAACAGGCAGCGCACTACTGCATTGCTCAAGTCTACAAATCCAACAACTTAAAATTACACCACATCAATACATTGCATCTTCAAAATGACACAAAGTAATAAAAAAATTTATTTTATAACATTATGAATTCTTTGCAAATAATTACCTCAAATGTTTCAGTATGAAGAAGTTGACTTACTTTTAGTTTGACAGTATGTCCACGTAATGCCAAAGAGTCATTAATTTCCTGTATTTGAGGCCGGCTGATTTCTTACTTAACCTGTAATTTCTCTAAAGAGTCTGCAATCCCTGTGTAATTTCAACTTCGGAGGTACCTCCTTTTACAAACTATTCGCTCGTATTAATATGTTTTGTCAGGAACTTAGGTTTCCTTCTGAAAACATAGCAGATGACAATCAAAAACCAATTAATACATAAAATTTAATAACCCATTATTATCCTCTGTTAATCAAAATATCTTGTATTATTTCATATACATCTCATACAGTCACACGGAAAAAAATACAAGTAACCATCCAAGAAATAATTACAAAGCAGAAAGCCAAGGATGACACCCAGAAAGTTTCACGCATCTAACAGGCGTTTCAAAGTAAAATCAAGAAAATAAAGTTAATAAATATCCCATACCTTATCTTTTGCCAATAATCATTAGTCATTATATACAATAATGTGTTTTAAACTTAATAAAGAACCCTTATATATCACAAACAGGCAGCGCACTACTGCATTGCTCAAGTCTACAAATCCCACAACTTAAAATTACACCACATCAATACATTGCATCTTCAAAATGACACAAAGTAATAAAAAAATTTATTTTATAACATTATGAATTCTTTGCAAACAATTACCTTCAAATGTTTCAGTATGAAGAAGTTGACTTACTTTTAGTTTGACAGTATGTCCACGTAATGCCATAGAGTCATTAATTTCCTGTATTTGAGGCTGGCTGATTTCTTACTTAACCTGTAATTTTTTCTAAAGAGTCTGCAATCCCTGTGTAATTTCAACTTCGGAGGTACCTCCTTTTACAAACTATTCGCTCGTATTAATATGTTTTGTCAGGAACTTAGGTTTCCTTCTGAAAACATAGCAGATGACAATCAAAAACCAATTAATACATAAAATTTAATAACCCATTATTATCCTCTGTTAATCAAAATATCTTGTATTATTTCATATACATCTCATACAGTCACACGGAAAAAAATACAAGTAACCATCCAAGAAATAATTACAAAGCAGAAAGCCAAGGATGACACCCAGAAAGTTTCACGCATCTAACAGGCGTTTCAAAGTAAAATCAAGAAAATAAAGTTAATAAATATCCCATACCTTATCTTTTGCCAATAATCATTAGTCATTATATACAATAATGTGTTTTAAACTTAATAAAGAACCCTTATATATCACAAACAGGCAGCGCACTACTGCATTGCTCAAGTCTACAAATCCAACAACTTAAAATTACACCACATCAATACATTGCATCTTCAAAATGACACAAAGTAATAAAAAAATTTATTTTATAACATTATGAATTCTTTGCAAATAATTACCTCAAATGTTTCAGTATGAAGAAGTTGACTTACTTTTAGTTTGACAGTATGTCCACGTAATGCCAAAGAGTCATTAATTTCCTGTATTTGAGGCCGGCTGATTTCTTACTTAACCTGTAATTTCTCTAAAGAGTCTGCAATCCCTGTGTAATTTCAACTTCGGAGGTACCTCCTTTTACAAACTATTCGCTCGTATTAATATGTTTTGTCAGGAACTTAGGTTTCCTTCTGAAAACATAGCAGATGACAATCAAAAACCAATTAATACATAAAATTTAAAAACCCATTATTATCCTCTGTTAATAACAACATCTTGTATTATTTCATATACATCTCATACAGTCACACGGAAAAAAATACAAGTAACCATCCAAGAAATAATTACAAAGCAGAAAGCCAAGGATGACACCCAGAAAGTTTCACGCATCTAACAGGCGTTTCAAAGTAAAATCAAGAAAATAAAGTTAATAAATATCCCATACCTTATCTTTTGCCAATAATCATTAGTCATTATATACAATAATGTGTTTTAAACTTAATAAAGAACCCTTATATATCACAAACAGGCAGCGCACTACTGCATTGCTCAAGTCTACAAATCCAACAACTTAAAATTACACCACATCAATACATTGCATCTTCAAAATGACACAAAGTAATAAAAAAATTTATTTTATAACATTATGAATTCTTTGCAAATAATTACCTCAAATGTTTCAGTATGAAGAAGTTGACTTACTTTTAGTTTGACAGTATGTCCACGTAATGCCAAAGAGTCATTAATTTCCTGTATTTGAGGCCGGCTGATTTCTTACTTAACCTGTAATTTCTCTAAAGAGTCTGCAATCCCTGTGTAATTTCAACTTCGGAGGTACTTCCATTTACAAACTATTCGCTCGCATTAATATGTTTTGTCAGGAACTTAGGTTTCCTCCTGAAAACATAGCAGATGACAATCAAAAACCAATTAATACATAAAATTTAATAACCCATTATTATCCTCTGTTAATCAAAATATCTTGTATTATTTCATATACATCTCATACAGTCACACGGAAAAAAATACAAGTAACCATCCAAGAAATAATTACAAAGCAGAAAGCCAAGGATGACACCCAGAAAGTTTCACGCATCTAACAGGCGTTTCAAAGTAAAATCAAGAAAATAAAGTTAATAAATATCCCATACCTTATCTTTTGCCAATAATCATTAGTCATTATATACAATAATATGTTTTAAACTTAATAAAGAACCCTTATATATCACAAAGAGGCAGGGCACTACTGCATTGCTCAAGTCTACAAATCCAACAACTTAAAATTACACCACATCAATACATTGCATCTTCAAAATGACACAAAGTAATAAAAAAATTTATTTTATAACATTATGAATTCTTTGCAAACAATTACCTTCAAATGTTTCAGTATGAAGAAGTTGACTTACTTTTAGTTTGACAGTATGTCCACGTAATGCCATAGAGTCATTAATTTCCTGTATTTGAGGCCGGCTGATTTCTTACTTAACCTGTAATTTTTTCCAAAGAGTCTGCAATCCCTGTGTAATTTCAACTTCGGAGGTACCTCCTTTTACAAACTATTCGCTCGTATTAATATGTTTTGTCAGGAACTTAGGTTTCCTTCTGAAAACATAGCAGATGACAATCAAAAACCAATTAATACATAAAATTTAATAACCCATTATTATCCTCTGTTAATCAAAATATCTTGTATTATTTCATATACATCTCATACAGTCACACGGAAAAAAATACAAGTAACCATCCAAGAAATAATTACAAAGCAGAAAGCCAAGGATGACACCCAGAAAGTTTCACGCATCTAACAGGCGTTTCAAAGTAAAATCAAGAAAATAAAGTTAATAAATATCCCATACCTTATCTTTTGCCAATAATCATTAGTCATTATATACAATAATGTGTTTTAAACTTAATAAAGAACCCTTATATATCACAAACAGGCAGCGCACTACTGCATTGCTCAAGTCTACAAATCCCACAACTTAAAATTACACCACATCAATACATTGCATCTTCAAAATGACACAAAGTAATAAAAAAATTTATTTTATAACATTATGAATTCTTTGCAAACAATTACCTTCAAATGTTTCAGTATGAAGAAGTTGACTTACTTTTAGTTTGACAGTATGTCCACGTAATGCCATAGAGTCATTAATTTCCTGTATTTGAGGCTGGCTGATTTCTTACTTAACCTGTAATTTTTCCAAAGAGTCTGCAATCCCTGTGTAATTTCAACTTCGGAGGTACCTCCTTTTTCAAACTATTCGCTCGTATTAATATGTTTTGTCAGGAACTTAGGTTTCCTTCTGAAAACATAGCAGATGACAATCAAAAACCAATTAATACATAAAATTTAATAACCCATTATTATCCTCTGTTAATCAAAATATCTTGTATTATTTCATATACATCTCATACAGTCACACGGAAAAAAATACAAGTAAGCATGCCAAGAAATAATTACAAAGCAGAAAGCCAAGGATGACACCCAGAAAGTTTCACGCATCTAACAGGCGTTTCAAAGTAAAATCAAGAAAATAAAGTTAATAAATATCCCATACCTTATCTTTTGCCAATAATCATTAGTCATTATATACAATAATGTGTTTTAAACTTAATAAAGAACCCTTATATATCACAAACAGGCAGCGCACTACTGCATTGCTCAAGTCTACAAATCCCACAACTTAAAATTACACCACATCAATACATTGCATCTTCAAAACGACACAAAGCAATAAAAAAATTTATTTTATACCATTATGAATTCTTTGCAAACAATTACCTTCAAATGTTTCAGTATGAAGAAGTTGACTTACTTTTAGTTTGACAGTATGTCCACGTAATGCCATAGAGTCATTAATTTCCTGTATTTGAGGCCGGCTGATTTCTTACTTAACCTGTAATTTTTCCAAAGAGTCTGCAATCCCTGTGTAATTTCAACTTCGGAGGTACCTCCTTTTTCAAACTATTCGCTCGTATTAATATGTTTTGTCAGGAACTTAGGTTTCCTTCTGAAAACATAGCAGATGACAATCAAAAACCAATTAATACATAAAATTTAATAACCCATTATTATCCTCTGTTAATCAAAATATCTTGTATTATTTCATATACATCTCATACAGTCACACGGAAAAAAATACAAGCAACCATCCAAGAAATAATTACAAAGCAGAAAGCCAAGGATGACACCCAGAAAGTTTCACGCATCTAACAGGCGTTTCAAAGTAAAATCAAGAAAATAAAGTTAATAAATATCCCATACCTTATCTTTTGCCAATAATCATTAGTCATTATATACAATAATGTGTTTTAAACTTAATAAAGAACCCTTATATATCACAAACAGGCAGCGCACTACTGCATTGCTCAAGTCTACAAATCCCACAACTTAAAATTACAACACATCAATACATTGCATCTTCAAAACGACACAAAGCAATAAAAATATTAATTTTAACATTATGAATTCTTTGCAAACAATTACCTTCAAATGTTTCAGTATGAAGAAGTTGACTTACTTTTAGTTTGACAGTATGTCCACGTAATGCCATAGAGTCATTAATTTCCTGTATTTGAGGCCGGCTGATTTCTTACTTAACCTGTAATTTTTCCAAAGAGTCTGCAATCCCTGTGTAATTTCAACTTTGGAGGTACCTTCTTTTTCAAACTATTCGCTCGTATTAATATGTTTTGTCAGGAACTTAGGTTTCCTTCTGAAAACATAGCAGATGACAATCAAAAACCAATTAATACATAAAATTTAATAACCCATTATTATCCTCTGTTAATCAAAATATCTTGTATTATTTCATATACATCTCATACAGTCACACGGAAAAAAATACAAGCAACCATCCAAGAAATAATTACAAAGCAGAAAGCCAAGGATGACACCCAGAAAGTTTCACGCATCTAACAGGCGTTTCAAAGTAAAATCAAGAAAATAAAGTTAATAAATATCCCATACCTTATCTTTTGCCAATAATCATTAGTCATTATATACAATAATGTGTTTTAAACTTAATAAAGAACCCTTATATATCACAAACAGGCAGCGCACTACTGCATTGCTCAAGTCTACAAATCCCACAACTTAAAATTACAACACATCAATACATTGCATCTTCAAAATGACACAAAGGAATAAAAATATATATTTTATAACATTATGAATTTGCAAACAATTACCTCAAATGTTTCAGTATGAAGAAGCTGATTTACTTTTAGTTTGACAGTATGTCCACGTAATGCCATAGAGTCATTAATTTCCTGTATTTGAGGCTGGCTGATTTCTTACTTAACCTGTAATTTTTTCCAAAGAGTCTGCAATCCCTGTGTAATTTCAACTTCGGAGGTACCTCCTTTTACAAACTATTCGCTCGTATTAATATGTTTTGTCAGGAACTTATGTTTCCTTCTGAAAACATAGCAGATGACAATCAAAAACCAATTAATACATAAAATTTAATAACCCATTATTATCCTCTGTTAATCAAAATATCTTGTATTATTTCATATACATCTCATACAGTCACACGGAAAAAAATACAAGTAACCATCCAAGAAATAATTACAAAGCAGAAAGCCAAGGATGACACCCAGAAAGTTTCACGCATCTAACAGGCGTTTCAAAGTAAAATCAAGAAAATAAAGTTAATAAATATCCCATACCTTATCTTTTGCCAATAATCATTAGTCATTATATACAATAATGTGTTTTAAACTTAATAAAGAACCCTTATATATCACAAACAGGCAGCGCACTACTGCATTGCTCAAGTCTACAAATCCCACAACTTAAAATTACACCACATCAATACATTGCATCTTCAAAATGACACAAAGTAATAAAAAAATTTATTTTATAACATTATGAATTCTTTGCAAATAATTACCTCAAATGTTTCAGTATGAAGAAGTTGACTTACTTTTAGTTTGACAGTATGTCCACGTAATGCCAAAGAGTCATTAATTTCCTGTATTTGAGGCCGGCTGATTTCTTACTTAACCTGTAATTTCTCTAAAGAGTCTGCAATCCCTGTGTAATTTCAACTTCGGAGGTACCTCCTTTTACAAACTATTCGCTCGTATTAATATGTTTTGTCAGGAACTTAGGTTTCCTTCTGAAAACATAGCAGATGACAATCAAAAACCAATTAATACATAAAATTTAATAACCCATTATTATCCTCTGTTAATCAAAATATCTTGTATTATTTCATATACATCTCATACAGTCACACGGAAAAAAATACAAGTAACCATCCAAGAAATAATTACAAAGCAGAAAGCCAAGGATGACACCCAGAAAGTTTCACGCATCTAACAGGCGTTTCAAAGTAAAATCAAGAAAATAAAGTTAATAAATATCCCATACCTTATCTTTTGCCAATAATCATTAGTCATTATATACAATAATGTGTTTTAAACTTAATAAAGAACCCTTATATATCACAAACAGGCAGCGCACTACTGCATTGCTCAAGTCTACAAATCCCACAACTTAAAATTACACCACATCAATACATTGCATCTTCAAAACGACACAAAGCAATAAAAAAATTTATTTAATACCATCATGAATTCTTTGCAAACAATTACCTTCAAATGTTTCAGTATGAAGAAGTTGACTTACTTTTAGTTTGACAGTATGTCCACGTAATGCCATAGAGTCATTAATTTCCTGTATTTGAGGCTGGCTGATTTCTTACTTAACCTGTAATTTCTCCAAAGAGTCTGCAATCCCTGTGTAATTTCAACTTCGGAGGTACCTCCTTTTACAAACTATTCGCTCGTATTAATATGTTTTGTCAGGAACTTAGGTTTCCTTCTGAAAACATAGCAGATGACAATCAAAAACCAATTAATACATAAAATTTAATAACCCATTATTATCCTCTGTTAATCAAAATATCTTGTATTATTTCATATACATCTCATACAGTCACACGGAAAAAAATACAAGTAACCATCCAAGAAATAATTACAAAGCAGAAAGCCAAGGATGACACCCAGAAAGTTTCACGCATCTAACAGGCGTTTCAAAGTAAAATCAAGAAAATAAAGTTAATAAATATCCCATACCTTATCTTTTGCCAATAATCATTAGTCATTATATACAATAATGTGTTTTAAACTTAATAAAGAACCCTTATATATCACAAACAGGCAGCGCACTACTGCATTGCTCAAGTCTACAAATCCCACAACTTAAAATTACACCACATCAATACATTGCATCTTCAAAATGACACAAAGCAATAAAAAAATTAATTTTATAACATTATGAATTCTTTGCAAACAATTACCTTCAAATGTTTCAGTATGAAGAAGTTGACTTACTTTTAGTTTGACAGTATGTCCACGTAATGCCATAGAGTCATTAATTTCCTGTATTTGAGGCCGGCTGATTTCTTACTTAACCTGTAATTTTTCCAAAGAGTCTGCAATCCCTGTGTAATTTCAACTTTGGAAGTACCTCCTTTTTCAAACTATTCGCTCGTATTAATATGTTTTGTCAGGAACTTAGGTTTCCTTCTGAAAACATAGCAGATGACAATCAAAAACCAATTAATACATAAAATTTAATAACCCATTATTATCCTCTGTTAATCAAAATATCTTGTATTATTTCATATACATCTCATACAGTCACACGGAAAAAAATACAAGTAACCATCCAAGAAATAATTACAAAGCAGAAAGCCAAGGATGACACCCAGAAAGTTTCACGCATCTAACAGGCGTTTCAAAGTAAAATCAAGAAAATAAAGTTAATAAATATCCCATACCTTATCTTTTGCCAATAATCATTAGTCATTATATACAATAATGTGTTTTAAACTTAATAAAGAACCCTTATATATCACAAACAGGCAGCGCACTACTGCATTGCTCAAGTCTACAAATCCCACAACTTAAAATTACACCACATCAATACATTGCATCTTCAAAATGACACAAAGTAATAAAAAAATTTATTTTATAACATTATGAATTCTTTGCAAATAATTACCTCAAATGTTTCAGTATGAAGAAGTTGACTTACTTTTAGTTTGACAGTATGTCCACGTAATGCCAAAGAGTCATTAATTTCCTGTATTTGAGGCCGGCTGATTTCTTACTTAACCTGTAATTTTTCCAAAGAGTCTGCAATCCCTGTGTAATTTCAACTTCGGAGGTACCTCCTTTTACAAACTATTCGCTCGTATTAATATGTTTTGTCAGGAACTTAGGTTTCCTTCTGAAAACATAGCAGATGACAATCAAAAACCAATTAATACATAAAATTTAATAACCCATTATTATCCTCTGTTAATCAAAATATCTTGTATTATTTCATATACATCTCATACAGTCACACGGAAAAAAATACAAGTAACCATCCAAGAAATAATTACAAAGCAGAAAGCCAAGGATGACACCCAGAAAGTTTCACGCATCTAACAGGCGTTTCAAAGTAAAATCAAGAAAATAAAGTTAATAAATATCCCATACCTTATCTTTTGCCAATAATCATTAGTCATTATATACAATAATGTGTTTTAAACTTAATAAAGAACCCTTATATATCACAAACAGGCAGCGCACTACTGCATTGCTCAAGTCTACAAATCCCACAACTTAAAATTACACCACATCAATACATTGCATCTTCAAAATGACACAAAGTAATAAAAATATTTATTTTATAACATTATGAATTCTTTGCAAATAATTACCTCAAATGTTTCAGTATGAAGAAGTTGACTTACTTTTAGTTTGACAGTATGTCCACGTAATGCCATAGAGTCATTAATTTCCTGTATTTGAGGCCGGCTGATTTCTTACTTAACCTGTAATTTCTCCAAAGAGTCTGCAATCCCTGTGTAATTTCAACTTCGGAGGTACCTCCTTTTACAAACTATTCGCTCGTATTAATATGTTTTGTCAGGAACTTAGGTTTCCTTCTGAAAACATAGCAGATGACAATCAAAAACCAATTAATACATAAAATTTAATAACCCATTATTATCCTCTGTTAATCAAAATATCTTGTATTATTTCATATACATCTCATACAGTCACACGGAAAAAAATACAAGTAACCATCCAAGAAATAATTACAAAGCAGAAAGCCAAGGATGACACCCAGAAAGTTTCACGCATCTAACAGGCGTTTCAAAGTAAAATCAAGAAAATAAAGTTAATAAATATCCCATACCTTATCTTTTGCCAATAATCATTAGTCATTATATACAATAATGTGTTTTAAACTTAATAAAGAACCCTTATATATCACAAACAGGCAGCGCACTACTGCATTGCTCAAGTCTACAAATCCAACAACTTAAAATTACACCACATCAATACATTGCATCTTCAAAATGACACAAAGTAATAAAAAAATTTATTTTATAACATTATGAATTCTTTGCAAATAATTACCTCAAATGTTTCAGTATGAAGAAGTTGACTTACTTTTAGTTTGACAGTATGTCCACGTAATGCCAAAGAGTCATTAATTTCCTGTATTTGAGGCCGGCTGATTTCTTACTTAACCTGTAATTTCTCTAAAGAGTCTGCAATCCCTGTGTAATTTCAACTTCGGAGGTACCTCCTTTTACAAACTATTCGCTCGTATTAATATGTTTTGTCAGGAACTTAGGTTTCCTTCTGAAAACATAGCAGATGACAATCAAAAACCAATTAATACATAAAATTTAAAAACCCATTATTATCCTCTGTTAATAACAACATCTTGTATTATTTCATATACATCTCATACAGTCACACGGAAAAAAATACAAGTAACCATCCAAGAAATAATTACAAAGCAGAAAGCCAAGGATGACACCCAGAAAGTTTCACGCATCTAACAGGCGTTTCAAAGTAAAATCAAGAAAATAAAGTTAATAAATATCCCATACCTTATCTTTTGCCAATAATCATTAGTCATTATATACAATAATGTGTTTTAAACTTAATAAAGAACCCTTATATATCACAAACAGGCAGCGCACTACTGCATTGCTCAAGTCTACAAATCCCACAACTTAAAATTACACCACATCAATACATTGCATCTTCAAAATGACACAAAGTAATAAAAAAATTTATTTTATAACATTATGAATTCTTTGCAAATAATTACCTCAAATGTTTCAGTATGAAGAAGCTGACTTACTTTTAGTTTGACAGTATGTCCACGTAATGCCATAGAGTCATTAATTTCCTGTATTTGAGGCTGGCTGATTTCTTACTTAACCTGTAATTTTTTCCAAAGAGTCTGCAATCCCTGTGTAATTTCAACTTCGGAGGTACCTCCTTTTACAAACTATTCGCTCGTATTAATATGTTTTGTCAGGAACTTATGTTTCCTTCTGAAAACATAGCAGATGACAATCAAAAACCAATTAATACATAAAATTTAATAACCCATTATTATCCTCTGTTAATCAAAATATCTTGTATTATTTCATATACATCTCATACAGTCACACGGAAAAAAATACAAGTAACCATCCAAGAAATAATTACAAAGCAGAAAGCCAAGGATGACACCCAGAAAGTTTCACGCATCTAACAGGCGTTTCAAAGTAAAATCAAGAAAATAAAGTTAATAAATATCCCATACCTTATCTTTTGCCAATAATCATTAGTCATTATATACAATAATGTGTTTTAAACTTAATAAAGAACCCTTATATATCACAAACAGGCAGCGCACTACTGCATTGCTCAAGTCTACAAATCCCACAACTTAAAATTACACCACATCAATACATTGCATCTTCAAAATGACACAAAGTAATAAAAAAATTTATTTTATAACATTATGAATTCTTTGCAAATAATTACCTCAAATGTTTCAGTATGAAGAAGTTGACTTACTTTTAGTTTGACAGTATGTCCACGTAATGCCATAGAGTCATTAATTTCCTGTATTTGAGGCTGGCTGATTTCTTACTTAACCTGTAATTTCTCTAAAGAGTCTGCAATCCCTGTGTAATTTCAACTTCGGAGGTACCTCCTTTTACAAACTATTCGCTCGTATTAATATGTTTTGTCAGGAACTCAGGTCTCCTTCTGAAAACATAGCAGATGACAATCAAAAACCAATTAATACATAAAATTTAAAAACCCATTATTATCCTCTGTTAATAACAACATCTTGTATTATTTCATATACATCTCATACAGTCACACGGAAATAAATACAAGTAAGCATGCCAAGAAATAATTACAAAGCAGAAAGCCAAGGATGACACCCAGAAAGTTTCACGCATCTAACAGGCGTTTCAAAGTAAAATCAAGAAAATAAAGTTAATTAATATCCCATACCTTATCTTTTGCCAATAATCATTAGTCATTATATACAATAATGTGTTTTAAACTTAATAAAGAACCCTTATATATCACAAACAGGCAGCGCACTACTGCATTGCTCAAGTCTACAAATCCCACAACTTAAAATTACACCACATCAATACATTGCATCTTCAAAACGACACAAAGCAATAAAAATATTAATTTTATAACATTATGAATTCTTTGCAAACAATTACCTTCAAATGTTTCAGTATGAAGAAGTTGACTTACTTTTAGTTTGACAGTATGTCCACGTAATGCCATAGAGTCATTAATTTCCTGTATTTGAGGCCGGCTGATTTCTTACTTAACCTGTAATTTTTCCACAGAGTCTGCAATCCATGTGTAATTTCAACTTCGGAGGTACCTCCTTTTCCAAACTATTCGCTCGTATTAATATGTTTTGTCAGGAACTTAGGTTTCCTTCTGAAAACATAGCAGATGACAATCAAAAACCAAAAAATACATAAAATTTAATAACCCATTATTATCCTCTGTTAATCAAAATATCTTGTATTATTTCATATACATCTCATACAGTCACACGGAAAAAAATACAAGCAACCATCCAAGAAATAATTACAAAGCAGAAAGCCAAGGATGACACCCAGAAAGTTTCACGCATCTAACAGGCGTTTCAAAGTAAAATCAAGAAAATAAAGTTAATAAATATCCCATACCTTATCTTTTGCCAATAATCATTAGTCATTATATACAATAATGTGTTTTAAACTTAATAAAGAACCCTTATATATCACAAACAGGCAGCGCACTACTGCATTGCTCAAGTCTACAAATCCCACAACTTAAAATTACACCACATCAATACATTGCATCTTCAAAATTACACAAAGTAATAAAAAAATTTATTTTATAACATTATGAATTCTTTGCAAATAATTACCTCAAATGTTTCAGTATGAAGAAGTTGACTTACTTTTAGTTTGACAGTATGTCCACGTAATGCAATAAAATCGTTAACTTCATCTATTGGAGACTGGCTGATTTCTTACTTAACTTGTAATTTTTCGGAAGTGTCTGTACTACCTGTGAACTTTCAACTCTGGAGGTCCCCTTTTTTAAACTATTAGCTCATATTAATGTTTTGTCAGCAACTTAGGTTTCTCTAAAAACAGCAGACAATAAAATACCTAATAATACATTAAATTCAATAATCCATCATTATCCTTTTTTAATCACAGTGTCTTTCATTATATATTTCAGATACATAAAAAAATCTAATTTTATTACATGTTAAATGCATTGTAAATAATAATTGCAAAGGTTTCAGTATGCAAAAATTAACCTACTTTTACCTTGAAAGCATGTCCAGGTAATGCAATAACAATTTTCTCTATTTGACAATGGCTCGTTCGCTTCAATCGCTATTTAAATAATTCTTAGCGTCTCTTTTTAAACAAACCGCCTGTATGTTATTTTGTCATGCTGTTTCTAATATTAAAGGCATTTCCATGTCATCAAATTAAATCCTAATTAGAAAAATAACGAAAACCTGTGGGGCAGCAATTTCACGAGTTACACAATATAATTGTTCCAATTTCTGTTATTTTCGTACTTAGTTCCACACAACTTCCCGAAGATTAGAAAAAACAGATAAATGACTCACCCATTTAACGAACGAAATATACACCGTAACGGGCGATAAACACTGAGAAAATGGCGCCGTATTTAAACGCGTCGCTAAAGCTACGAGTTTCAGAAAGTTTTGTCCCTTTTTTCAGAGGTCACATTCAGACTGGCAACAAGAAAAATGGTCTTGCGTTAAAGGAGTTTGAAACGTACCTGATTAATGCAACTTGATTGAAGAGAACTACGTAACGACTTTTCTCGCTAGCTGCACAGCATACAGTAAATTCAAATATGGCGCCGTCCTGTTTTAAATTCCTTGAATCAATCCGCCGGAATTAAAACCGCGTTTGCCGTATTTTTCTTATGTTGACCGAATTTACGTAGCTAAGAAAAGAAAAATCGTAACAACTTACGATAAACCAGCGTATCACATATACAGGGATAAAGTATGCGAGGTTTATAATCCTATACTAGCAAATCATTAAATATTGTCAATTTTTACCATGTTATTTGTTCCACTGGCTTTATAATAAATCCAATTTAATATTTGAATGTTCGCAATGTCTTAAATGTCACTCTGTTCATCTTATACACGTGTTACAATCCGACCAAAGTATGTTTAACTTTCCATCTTCCGTAGTCAGTAACAGAAACCGCACTTACCTCACATCAGAATATAGTGCAAATTACGCACGTTCATACATTTATTACGAAGGAACCGATCTTTGGTAATTCCCACGCATAAATAATTAAGCCAACCCCAAGGTGAATCGGGCAATATTGGATACGGGAAGAAGCATTCGACGCCGGGTTAAATGACGGAACCAAACCTTCGACACTAGACACCTCAAACCACCATGAAACGCTTCTAAAAGAAAATAAAGACAATCCGACAAGACTTTCGCTCCTCTCCCCATACGACCCACCATCCGTCTGCCTTCAAGCTACAAGACACCCAACCTCTAGATACTGCCTGACGTCACGGTTGTCAACATATCGTTCACTCATCACGTAAAAAAAATACATTTTCAACTTTCCATCTTTCATGTCTAACAGAAACAGCGCAATCTAATGCAAATTACGAACGTTCATACAATATTTATTACGAAGGAACCGATCTTTTTTACCATTCGGTAATTTTCACGCATGAATGGTCGCCCCCTTGTTGAACGGCGCACACCGAGGAGAATTGGGCAATATTGGATCGCCTCGGTAGATGCGGGCGGGGAGAAAACAGACGCCGGGTTAAATGACTGAACCAAAACTTGGACAAACCACGTAGAAACGTTTCTAACAGAAAATAAAGGCACTCCTACAAGACTCGCCTGTCAGCTCTGGGTTCGATGCCACTCGCTCCTCTCCCCATACGATCCACAGTCAGTCTGCCTTCAAACTTCTCTACTCTACTCTGTATATATACACACAGATAGCTAACCACTCTGCCTCACAAGTCACGGTTGCCAACATCCGTCTATATATCGTTCACTCGTCACGTAAAAAAAATAGAAAATTACTTTAATTAAATAATAACTTCTGCATTATTACCGGAATTGTAAATAACTTGCAAAGGTCGGGACCGTTACAATACACATACGTACCCATTATCACAAAGATAAAGGAGATCACATTAAAAGTAATTAGAGCACTCCATTTTACCCATCCAAAATGTCCTCAAATTGATAATTAAATATGAACAACTCATATGCAACATTGTAAAATAAATCAAAAAATAAGAAATTTCATCTACAAAAGTGAAACAAATGCAAAATAAAATACTTTTCGTTTTTAAGTAAAAGATGACCTTTCCAAAAAAATGCCATTTTATTACGTTAAACTAATTGCAAATCATAATCTCAAAAGTTACAGTATGCTCAAATTAACTTGTATATCGAAGGTATTTCCTGGCGGTATGCATATATATATATATATACATATATGTATGTATGTATATGGTTCACTCGTCACGAAAAAGAAAATTCAACTTTACATCTCTCGTAGTCAATAACACAGAAACAGCACATACCTCACAATCTAATGCAAATTACGCACGTTCATACAACATTTATTACGAAGGAACCGATCTTTTTCACCGTTCGGTAATTCTCACGCATAAATAATAAAGCCAATCGCAAGGTGACTCGGGCAATATTGGCAGCATTCGAAGCCGGGTTAAATGACGGAACCAAACCATCGACACTAGACACCTCTAACCACCTAGAAACGATCCTAAAAGAAAATAAAGACAATCCGACAAAACTCGCCTGTCAGCTCTGGGTTCGATGCCAGTCGCTCCTCTCCCCATACGATCCACCATCCGTCTGCCTTCAAGCTTCTCTACTCTACTATATATATACACACAGATACCCAACCTCTCTGGATAATGCCTCAGACGTCACGGTTACCAACATCGGACTATATATATCGTTGACTCGTCACGTAAAAAAAATTACAATATAAAAATACTTTAATTAAATAATAACTTCAAAAATACTGTCGCTGTTTAGAACGGAAAACAAAAAATTATGTGATATAACTAATTTTGAAGATAAACGGACTTTAAAATTATAGTTAATTGACCGTTTTGGGGCAGTGTGACAAATTGTAAAAAAATTCCACTATGCACATGGTATATAAACAAATGGAATAACAAATACTATTCTCATCACATGTTATACAGACACACACTTCCCATACAAATAGTCAGAAATAACATTTTTTCTCAGCATATTTTAAAAAACTTCTTAAATTATCATTTCCTAATACTTTCAAATTAATGCAGATATAATTATATATAGTAACTATGAAACATATTACCCAAAACTTGTTTCCGACTTTCCCGGTTATGTCACATTATCCAAATTATCTTGAATTTAAAACTTATGTCTACGTTTTTTAAACAAACGGTGTGTTTTAGATGTACAATTTTGTGAGGCATTTTGCTTTCTACCTGCAAACAAATAGCAGACTGCAGTCAAAATTCTAAGGATACAATGAAGGCGTTCAATTTCTTAACCCACAATTATCAAGAATAAAGGCAATCTGTCCACAGAAATTGGTATTAAATTAATAAAAAAACATTGCAAATTATAAAAAAAAATTAGAAAATTTCATATCCTTAATGTATTTTTTCACTTTATAAGGTTTTAAAAAATTGTTCCTTTTGAAAATTCTCTATCCTTTATGTTAATGAAAGTATCTATAATAATATTACTTGCTATATAGATTAAATACAGTCTGAAATAAATAGACGTAAATATGCAATGAAAGCCAAGTATACAACATCAGGCAAACAAAGTTGTCCTTACATATTTAACAGGTGATAACATTTTAAATCGTGAAAATAAAGTAAAGGACACGGACCACAAGAAGTAACGATAAAACTGTATCTTTTGCCATGATCTTATTTCTCATTATATACACTGATGTTATTAAAAACAGGTAGAGCACTATTTTTCAAAGTACATAATGAATATAATTCCTGTGCAACATTATGGCAATAAACATACAATAAGAAATTGCGTCATAGAAAAAGATACAAACTTTTCTTTATAGAGAAATTTCACATTAATGAATTTGTCAGTACAAAACATTTTACTATTTAATTGCAGGTTAACTTCATTGCAAATAATCCTTGTTATTCTTTAAAATATACTCAAATTAACTTACTTGTATATTGAAGGCATTTCCTGGTGATCAAATTAAATCCTAATTAGAAAAATAACGAAAACCTGTGGGTGAGTTACACAATATAATTGTTGCAATTTCTGCGTCATTATTTTCGTACAACTTACCGAATTTCAAAAACAGATAAATGACTTTCACACATTTATCGAACGAAATATACCCCGTAACGGGCGATAAACACGCAGAAAATGGCGCCGTATTTAAACGCTTTGTTAATGCTACGGGTTCCAGATAGATTTGTCCCTTTTTTTCACACTGGCGACAAGAAAAATATTGTCTTGCGTTAAAGAAATTTGAAATGACCTGATTAATGCAACTTCTTTACGAAACTTTGAACTTGATTGAAGAGAACTACATAACGACTTTTCTCGCTAGCTGCTCAGCGTACAGTAAATTCAAATATGGCGCCGTCCCACTTTTTTAAAATTCTTGTATCATTCCGCGCTTCGCTTCCCCTTGGCAAAATTTAGTATTTACGTAATAACTTACAATAAAACAAACTCTCACGACTACAGACAACGCAAAGCACACAGATTTTATGACACGCATAAAAACCGTCAAAATCAGCCTCCTCCATTTCTAAATTTCTTAATTAATCTTTATAAATTCAACTGTCAATTACATTTGTTAAAGGTAGCATTCCTAAATCATAATGAATTACAAATCACAATCACATGTAACAACAAATAGATAGGCCAAACATGGAATTCGTTAACCAGTCTACGGAGGTTAGACGATTTAGTTGATAATGAAAAGGCAAGCACAGAGAATTTCATCAGATAAGTGAAACATTAAATACAAACATATGCACGATTCTTACACTAAATACAATTTCCAATGATTATCTAGAATGAAAGCTTTTTATCTAAATAAATCAGTCTGAAGGATATCCACAGTCATAGAAGAAAGTGGAAAAAATGATCAAATATAAAAGCTCCAATTTTCTTAATATATTTATATAACGTAATGCAATGGGCTTTGATAATTTTATAAGCTTCACAAAAGTTGTTCCATTAACAATTTTTCATCAATTATGTTAATGAAAGTACCTAAAGTAAAAATAACACTTGACATATACATTATATACTGTCTGAAATAAACAGACAATGTTTCATATAAGTACACAGAAAACAATTGGAAAGGAGTAGGACAAGGATGCATCATGACTCTCTTCAATTTTTTATTGCATAATAAAAATTGTAAAATCACAAAATAAAGGATACCATACATACCATGTCTTTGGCTTGTTATCTTTCTTGTCATTATATGCATGAATGTAAATTAATTTTACTAAGATGAAGCCAGCCATATTGAACACAGGTAGAGCACGCCATTTTACATACCTACAAATTCCACAAGTTATAATCAAATACGAATAACACATATACAACTTTCTGGAACAAACCACACAATTAGAAATTTCATCTTACAAAATGACCAAAAACAAAATAAACAGACTTTAATTTTTAAGAAATAGCACAATAACGAAATGATTAACTGTTTAATTGCACAATCATTGTGAATTGAATTAAATTATACCACAACGGAACACCCATGGGTCGTCTGACTGCCGCTTAGCAACCAAATCTCATTAGCACGCTACATCTTGGGCATTTCTCTATTAAATTGCCACAAAAAAAATTATTATAGAAACCACTTTCAATTCCTTTTGTTACAGATTGCTTTCTTTAATCACAATAAATTGCTGCTGACCATCACACGTGTAAAAGAATTGCGTCAAGCAAATTACCCAGGTTACACGATTTTGTTCACAAGCTTCAACATTATATTTAACAAGATAGATTTTCTAGTATATAGCTATTAATCCCCAAAATTAGATAACCCAACGATATTCATGGCATCTAATATTAACAATAAACAAAAATTTAGTCTAAATTGTAAAATAAACTTACATTCACATATAATTCATTAACTAAATAATGTTAACGTTAAGGCAAAATACAGCACCTGATGAAAATATAAAATTTATGAATACTACTAAGAACTAGATTTATTAACAAATACAAAAACTAATCAACATTAAAAATTTAATTTATGTACAACCTCTAACATTAGATTAAATTACAAATTTTTGTTTAGTAAATTTTACCATATATTTTACATCAAACCACTAAACTTAACACTACCAAATACATTTAATTTATAGTAATCTTTCTAAAATTTCAATTTTTAAATAATACTTAAGATATTGCAAAAATTCTTTTAATTCTATTTATTGGCAATTATAATTAAAGTTTATGGTTGTATAGTTATATTTTTAAAAATTATTATTTTTAAATCAGAATTCAGTAAATGTTTAAACTCGCTACTTATGATTACAATGAAAGTAAGTGAAATCTACCAACAATTCTATCTCGCTTTACTGTAATTAATGATGTTTTCATATTACTTGTAGTAACCTACTCAGTAAATTATAAAAGCAAACCTAACAATATTCATAATAAAACCATTATAGTTTAATCGTCTTAAATTTAATATTTTAAATAATACAATGACATTACAATAACTAAATAATTGTACGTGCAAAACATAGCTTAATAAAGGACAAATTAATATAAATTTAATTAAAACAAACTGTAAAAAAAATACCACTTAACCTAAAGTATATAAACATATACTATTGGCATCATAAGTTATACAGACACACCCTTCCCATACAAATTGGCTGAAATAAAATATTTTTTCTCATTATATTTTAAACAAACTTCTTAAATTAACATTTCTTATACTTTACAATTATAATTATAAGTACTAAAACTGAAACATATTACCCAAAACTGATAAAATCTCTATCTTATATAACATTAATATTTCAAATTTTCTACTTCTAATTACTTAATATTTACATATTAAAATTTCACTATTATACTGCATCTTACATTTACCCACCATTGACCCATGAATTTTACTAAATAAGTATTACTAGGAACAAGATATTAATAAGTGCTATGCCAACATTAAGAAAAGTAATTAAAATTAAACTATCTACATAATTAATTTAATTACACAATATTGTTAAACATAGGAAAACTAAAACACCTACTAAAATTTATAGCAATTGTAATATTGACATTACATAAATACATCTAATATTGACAATCATAAAGACGCACACAACGCACTACAATTATAACAATCTTACGAATAATCAAATAATTGAATACAACCTTAAGGAATATGAAATTACTACCATTGTTAAGTATAATGTGAAGCAAACCGTAAATATCATAAATGAAATCAAATTATATAAAACCTATTCTTTAATAATAATATCAACCAATGTCTACATTTCAAACAGTTTTTAGCTACACACTTTACCTCACTTCAACCCAACTTGTTTCAGACTTTCCCGGTTAAGTCACCTTTTCAAAATTGTCTTGAATTTAAATCTTTGTTTCTACATTTTTTAAACAAACCCTGTGTTATTTAGATGTTCAATTTTATGAGGCACTTTACATAGCAAACTAAAATCAAAACTCTGAGGATACATTGAAGGCGTTAAATATAATAACCCACCATTATCACGAAGAAATGCAATCTGTCCACAGAAATTGGTCTGAAATTAATACACAATCATAGCAAACCGTAAAAAAAAATTGAACATTTCATATCATTCCGTATCTTTAATGAATTACAACCTTCAGATTTAATCACTTCATAAGGTTTTTAAAAAATTGTTCCTTTTGAATATTCTCTATCCTTTATGTTAATGAAAGTATCTATAATAATATTACTTGCCATATAGATTAAATACAGCCTGAAATAAATAGACGTAAATATGCAATTAAAGCCAAGTATACAACATCAGGCAAACAAAGTTGTCCTTACATATTTAACAGGTGATAACATTTTAAATCGTGAAAATAAAGTAAAGGACACGGACCACAAGAAGTAATGATAAAACTGTATCTTTTGCCATGATCTTATTTCTCATTATATACACTGATGTTATTAAAAACAGGTAGAGCACTATTTTTCAAAGTACATAATAAATATAATTCCTGTGCAACATTATGGCAATAAACATACAATAAGAAATTGCGTCATAGAAAAAGATACAAACTTTTCTTTATAGAGAAATTTCACATTAATGAATTTGTCAGTACAAAACATTTTACTATTTAATTGCAGGTTAACTTCATTGCAAATAATCCTTGTTATTCTTTAAAATATACTCAAATTAACTTACTTGTATATTGAAGGCATTTCCTGGTGATCAAATTAAATCCTAATTAGAAAAATAACGAAAACCTGTGGGTGAGTTACACAATATAATTGTTGCAATTTCTGCGTCATTATTTTCGTACAACTTACCGAATTTCAAAAACAGATAAATGACTTTCACACATTTATCGAACGAAATATACCCCGTAACGGGCGATAAACACGCAGAAAATGGCGCCGTATTTAAACGCTTTGTTAATGCTACGGGTTCCAGATAGATTTGTCCCTTTTTTTCACACTGGCGACAAGAAAAATATTGTCTTGCGTTAAAGAAATTTGAAATGACCTGATTAATGCAACTTCTTTACGAAACTTTGAACTTGATTGAAGAGAACTACATAACGACTTTTCTCGCTAGCTGCTCAGCGTACAGTAAATTCAAATATGGCGCCGTCCCACTTTTTTAAAATTCTTGTATCATTCCGCGCTTCGCTTCCCCTTGGCAAAATTTAGTATTTACGTAATAACTTACAATAAAACAAACTCTCACGACTACAGACAACGCAAAGCACACAGATTTTATGACACGCTTAAAAACCGTCAAAATCAGCTTAGCGTATTCCAAACTTGGCCTCCTCCATTTCTAAATTCCTTAATTAATCTTTATAAATACAACTGTCAATTACATTTGTTAAAGGTAGCATTCCTAAATCATAATGAATTACAAATCACAATCACATGTAACAACAAATAGATAGGCCAAACATGGAATTCGTTAACCAGTCTACGGAGGTTAGACGATTTAGTTGATAATGAAAAGGCAAGCACAGAGAATTTCATCAGATAAGTGAAACATTAAATACAAACATATGCACGATTCTTACACTAAATACAATTTCCAATGATTATCTAGAATAAAGGCTTTTTATCTAAATAAATCAGCCTGAAGGATATCCACAGTCATACAAGAAAGTGGAAAAAATTATCTAATCTAAAAGCTCCAATTTTCTTAATAAATTTATGTAATGTAATGGCTTTTTCGGAAAACGAATCATATTGTATTAAAAATTTCCAACGAGTTTACGTTAAGATAGTCTACCTTATTAATGCTACTTAATGCATTGTTACTATTACGAAACGTCGTCATCCTCTTGCTAGTTGTACAGGAGCCTCTTGGATCAAATATGGCGCCGTCTTGTATCGTTTATTCAGCAAGATTATTAATTTCTCAATTCAATATTTAGAATATTTTTACGGATATAAGAACAAAAAATAAACGTAATAGTAATACTATAACTGCCTTCCACATTAACAACATGACATAGGTTGAGGGGACTATTTTTTTCAGCTTCAGCAATTACATTTGCGAGACAAATAATTAACTATAATTAAATTTTCTTCCATAAATATGTCGATACAGCTTTGTATCCCGATGTTGCTTTTCTTAATCTTTAGATTTGTTCATTAAATAAAGATACATTGCAATACGGTACCAACTCAAAGAGCATCGTAAGATAATAAAGTGGCAACTAAGAAACAGAAAAAAGGAGAGAAAATTACCTATTAATTGATCTTTTTTGTCCAAACTTGTTGCATAATCACGAGATATAAAGCGAGTGACTTAGGGGCCCGTCTTCTAAATTAATACGAAGCCTTGGATGCTGAAAATACGTTTGTAGATTACGAAAACTATATATAAAAGACCCATAATGATAATTTATGTATTTGGAATTAAAAGAAAACGACAGTTATCAGAAAATAAGAACTAAACCGTTTGAAATTTTTCTTTTTCTTCAAAATTTACTTTGATGGAGATTAGAGATGATGTAGGATATGAAAAGACTTGCACAAAATAGATCACTATTTCTAAAATCTAATTCTAATTTATTTCTCAATTAAAGTCTAGAGCAACAATGCTAATTGATGAAATATTTAAATTTAAGGCTTCCTCAATCCCAACTACCAAATGTGCATTTAAATCAATGCAATGGGATTCCTACCGTGACGCAACAGTTAAATGTGCCTAAATGGCTCGACACACACCAACTTCATTAAATAATTCTAAAATATATTTATTCGTGGAATAATCAAACATATTATTTTGTCAAGGAAATAAGTTGAATCTTGATTTACTTCGTCGGACGTATCTTGCGCAAACCTTTTCGTTTCCACATAAATACATCATCACACATTCTCCCTAATCAGCTTAGCCTATTTCATCAGCTCTCAGACTTGTTCTAAACGTGAAAATGCCTGGTTTTTTTTCTTATCCTGTCCTCTAAAATTAAACGCATTCTATTTGTCGTCCAGCCTTCTTAGGTATAATTACGTCGGCTGTTACTTTTGGACTGATTGGCCCTTTTAAACTGCAATTAAATTTGAAAGGCTTGCCTCGGCCGCTAAACTGTGATGGAACCTTACATTGTCTTGAATTTCTAAATAAATTAATTCGCGTAGTTGCAAATGTCAATATTTATTAAGATTCACGTTAGTGAAGAGAGCGAGGGATGAATAGTTACAAACCCATAGGGCAGAGTCTTAACATTGGAGGGAGGCCAAGGATGGAATACACTGAATAGCACAACACGACAATTGTTATCATACGAAAACATAAACTCACAAATAACATTTCCTTCCTTGCTCAATATTACCCTAATGAAAGATAAATAAAAATTACTCGTTATACCAAGTTTCATCGAAATCCTCTAACGCATGAACAAGTCGACAATGTTGGATTAAACGTAGTAATATAATTAATTTTAAATTATGTTTCAATTTGGATTTTGTTATTGCTAATTTTCTTGTCTTGTGGGAAATTACACGCACTTCAACCAATAAAACAATCAAAAACTACAAGATTTTCGAATATAAATACGTTGTTTAAAACCGCGGAAAAATAAAACCATGTGTAAAGAGGATTAAAATACGAAATTTCATTATTATAAATAAAGAAATTATATTAGCTGACTTAAAATTGTAAGTAAAATAAATAGGAAAATTCAATTAGAATAGACTTTGGAGGACCGATAACAACATAACCTTTAAGTTACAGTATGTAATTGCAATAAATAAATTTATGAGCCATTTTTTCATTAAGAAATATTAAAATACATACAACGTACCCGTGGCCGAGGAGTCAAATGCAAAGTCTTCCGCCCTAATAAAATATCACTGCGCCCGGACACGATGTGTTCAATTAATTCTTCCTCCTGTGGACATAGGGCAAATGAATTTTCCGCGTTTAGCGTTAAAATCCTACTTTTTGGTGCGTAATTTCCACTGTCAAACATTTAAATGAAACTCGCGTCCCACAATTCAACATGGCAAACATAACAAAACAAAACAAAATACCTTTAATATATATATTTACTCACCAAGAATTTTAATTTGCAGAATAATTTTCTTGATACTTTTATTTGCCAGCACAAAAAAAATAAATTCAATATATTTATATAAAACAATTAATAAGGAAAGGAAACAGATAAAATGTAGGTTGCATACCTGACATAGTTTTCGATGACAAAACCGTGTCAATTATCCAAAATTGTCACACACTTTGATATTTATTTATTAAATCATACTTTTACATCCATAGCGTATTCCACGCTCGTCCTCCTTTCTTTATGATGCAACAAAAAATTCATAATATCTCAAGTTAAAGATCGCTTTCCTAAATCACAATGAATTACAGTTCACAATAACATGTGTGGCTATTATCATAGAGGGTGGAATTCGTTAAGCAATTAGACAAGTGATAATGAAACGGCAAGCACAACTTAGAAGTAACTAGGAAGCAATCAAATCTGCTCATCAAATTCCATCCTTGGGCCTAGTCTATTTTTAAGGCACCAAAGAAATCGTTGTATCAACAATTTTATATCACTTATGTTAATGTCAGTATCTTAAATAATAATACTTGACATATAAATTGCACAGTTTAAAATAAATAGACAAAGTTAGATTCAGAAACAGAAAATAACGTTATATAATTAACAGATGATATAGACAAAATATGGAGAAAAGTGTACATACTTCTAAGAGAAGTAAAAATATCTCTTTAGCCCGTGTTCTTTTTTGCACTTCAGTTTACATATCCACAATGTCCTTAATTTTATAATCAAATAAGAATTACTTGCATTCAAAATTCTATCTTAGAAAATGACAGAAAACAAAAGTAAAAAAAATTACTGAAATGACCACAACAAAAGATTCTGCTATTTAATTAAAGGTTAAGTTCTTTGCAATATTCCTTGTGAATTGAATTAAAGTATAATGTAACACGGATCTTTAGACTTCCGCTTAACAGCAAAACCCTTTATTCGACCCAACCTGATTAGCATCCTTTATCTTTGGTCTTCCTCTATTTTAATGCCACAAAAGGTAATTTAAAAACCGTTTTCAATTATTTTGTTAAAGATTGCTTTCTACAATCACAATAAATTGCTGCTGACAATCACACGTGTGGGCTAACAACAAAAAGTAAAAGAATTGTGCTAAGCAAATTGGGCAGGTTACACGATCTGGTTGACAAGCTTGAACATTAGCTTAAACAAGATATATTTTCTAGTATATAACTATTAATCCCCAAAATTAGATAACCCAACGATATTCATGGCATCTAATATTAACAATAAACAAAAATTTACTCTAAATTGTAAAATAAACTTACATTTACATATAATTCATTAACTAAATAATGTTAACATTAAGGCAAAATACAGCACCTGATAAAAAAATAAAATTTATGAATACTACTAAGAACTAGATTTATTAACAAATACAAAAACTAATCAACATTAAAAATTTAATTTATGTACAACCTCTAACATTAGATTAAAATAAAAAATTTATGTTTGGTAAATTTTACCATATATTTCACATCAAACCACTAAACTTAACACTACCAAATACATTAAATTTATAGTTTTCTTTCTAAAATTCTAATTTTTAAATAATACTTAAGATAATGCAAAAATACCTTACTTCTATTTATTGGCAATTATAATTAAATTTTATGGTTGTATAGTTATATTTTTAAAAATTATTTTTTTTAAATAATGATTACAATGAAAGTAAGTGAAATCTACCAACAATTCTATCTCGCTTTACTGTAATTAATACTGTAGTAACCTACTCAGTAAATTATAAAAGCAAACCTAATAATATTCATAATAAAACCATTATAGTTTAATCGTCTTAAATTTAATATATTAAAAATTACAATGACATTACAATAACAAAATAATAAAGAACGTAATTAATATAAATTTAATTAAAACAAGCTGTAAAAAAATACCACTTAACCTAAAGTATATAAACTAGGGGCAAGAATAAAGGCGTCAAATCTGCAGAAATCAGTCTGAATTCTATTATTTAACTACAGGTTAACTTCTTTTCAATTAGCCTTGTGAATTCAATTTAAGTACAAAACAACGGAACTCGCATTGATCTTTTGAATTCCGCTTAGCAACCGAATCTTCCATGTGACACGGTGTATTCAGAACTTGTCATCCTTTATTTTATAAATCAACAAAAAAATCATTATAGAAACAACTTTCAATTACAGCAAAAAATATAATTTCGAATATAGATTTCTTCATTACCTATATTAACATTTGTTAATCATATGGCGGTCAAAATCCACAGACAAAACTTTTAACTCTAAAAAAAATAATTTCTCTCTAAAATAATTTTCACACGAAAAATTCCAATTTCACATTTGTATTCTGTCATTACTTAACTTCAGATTAACAACTCTTATAAAATACACAACAAACGTATTGTTCCAGAAGCCACAAAGTCACATATGAAATATTTCAACACAAAAAAAGTACAATTTGCCATTAGCTACCTTCTGTTATAAAACACATAATGATTATGTTCATTTAGCTTTAATGAGTTGTGTGTAAGTAGAAACATTTACATTCTACCATTACCTGCTTTCAATATACATGTTGTTTAAGCTCCAATTTGTAGTTTATTCGTAATCATATAGTTTTCAGTACCAACAGAGTCACCTTTAAAACAAAGAAATAAAAGTTCATCTTTAAAATAATTTAAATTTAGATTTTGTAATTACTTACCTTCAGATTAATATCTGTTATATTTTACAGAATTTAAATGTCGTAAAAGCCTCATCGTCACAAAAAATGCGAGCCCTCCTTTAAAATATTTTTAGACAAGAAAAGTAAAATTTCAGATTCTATCATTAGCTACCTGTTAAAATATAGATAACATACATGTTGTAATATGATTGTCAGAAGCCACAGCGTCACCTTTAAAAAAAAGGTTCATCATAAAAATATTTTAAACGCTTAAAAATTACCGTTTCAAATTTTTATTTTCTGATTACGTACCTTCAGATTAGCAACTGTTATAAAATACATAACATATTTGTTGTTCAAGATCTAATTTGTAAACATACGATTGTCAGAAGCCACAATTTGAAAAAAATGTTAACACAAAAAAAAAGCAAGTTGGACTTTATAAAATAGTTTAACACTAAACAAAAACAATATTCAATTTAGATTTTGTCATTACCTGCCTTCAGAATAAATCCTGTTGTTCAAGCTACAATTTGTAGTATGTTTATAATCATATGTTTTTCAGTAGCCTCAGCATCACTTTTAAATAACTTTTAACACAAAAAAATAGTCCTTGTGAAACATTTTTAGGACCTAAAAAGTACTCCTTCACATATTTAATCTGTCATTACCGTCCTTCAGATTGACAACTGTTATAAAATATACAAGCTCTAATTTGTAGTATATTTATAATCACAGAGTCACCTAGTAAATAATTTCTTTAAAAAAAAGTACAAGTTCATCTTTAAAATATTTTTAATTTGAAATGAAAACAATTTCAAATTTAGATTCTACCATTACCTACTTTCAGATTAGCAAATGTTATAAAATACACGATATACATGTTGTTTAAGATCAGATTTTAGTAATCATGTGGAGGTCAGAATCCACAGAGACAACTTTGAAAAATTTTTAACACTAAAATAAAAACATTTCTCTTTAAAATATTTTTACACGAAAAATTCCAATTTCACATTTAGATTCTTAACTTCAGATTAACAACTCTTATAGTTCCAGTCACATATGAAACATTTTAATGTGAAAGAATGCAATGCGAATTGAACATATTGCCATTAGCTACTTTCAGATGAATATGTAGTTCATTTGTAATCAATTGCGTGTTAGAAGCAACAAAATTTTTCACAAATAATATTAAAACCAAAAAAATACAATTTAAATTTAACTTGGTGTTATTAAATACACAATTAATATGTGGTTTACGTACAAATTGTAGTTCATTTACACTCTATTATTACCTGCTTTCAATACGCATGTTGTGTACCAAATCCTCCGTCCGCCCCAATCTGCTTTAGAATCCATCCTTGGCATTCCCATGTTGTATAATGTCACAAAATAATCATTCCATCAACAATTTTCTGTTATTTATGTTACAGATAGCTTTCTAAAATCAAAATAAATTACTGTTGAAAATCACACGTGCGGCGTAAGGATGGAAAGCGTTAAGCAGATTAGGGAGGATGGACGATTTGGTTCACATGGGAAAATGAAAAGCGAGAAGTAAGGGAAGATGATTTTATGACAACTTGAACCGAGGAAGAGTCCGTAGAACAATCTCCCGCCAGGGTGAGTAAGTAAACCGTATCCAGCACAAAAAATCACGTTTATAATTTACGCTTTAATAGTATAGCAAATCAGACGGAATTTAAATAGATTGGCATCAAATGTTTACTTAAGGAAGGTTTTGAAAAATGTAAAAGTAATTTTGCCAACGAAAATTCAAATCATAAATGTGCAAAGAAAATACTAATATTTCTGAATTTTATATATAAAATTTTTTTTAAGTTTATTCCATTAGCATGCGATATTGGTTAAAACAGACAATTATTCTTCTATATGCTTATATATTATAATTCTGTCGTGAGCTTGACAAGGTTACAGAAGAAATTGGGGGGAGAATGAATTTAAGCTGTTTAATTAATACGGGATAAAAAAAATTATAAGTTTTAATTTTAACGAATGCCGATTTATTAAATTAGATATTTAAGGGGATCCTACATCGGGAATATTATTGAATGAATATATCAAATATGGGGGGAAATCGACCAGAGGGGGCGAGAAAGAATAAGGCAGGTACATGACCTTGCTGGGCGTCAGGTTAGGTTAGATCACATTTTACGTCCAGTGAAATTGGCGTAACGATTTAAATTCTGCAATGTTGTTTTCTAAAATGCGTCAGAAAGTGTTTCTGTAAAGCGCTGTTAGTGCGCCCTGGTTTTGTTCTTCTCGCCCCGCCCAAATCTCTCCATATGGAGGGTAGGATATTTGCCTCTATTGTTCCAGGTCAATTTTTCCCTTTCCCACGGCTGACCATAGGGATGATTGCTGGTGAACACCATCTGTCGCTATCTAACCTTAATATCTGGCCGAGAAGATGACTGTTAATTAACGTATCCCGACTTCGTCCTGCTTAGATCTAAATACATTAAAATAAGAAATAAAAAATACAATTTAATTAATGTTATGCGGTACAGGCAATTTTAGATATTTCATTCACAAAGGCAGTTAGCATATGCAATTAAATCTACTTGTTAATTTTGTCCATTAATTGCAGCAAATGTTGTGAAAGAATTTGGAGACCATTCAATGCGTTACTTGAACATATCGTTTTATATTTCCATAAGACAAACATTAACCTATTACGTGAATAAAACAGAGTTGTTAAAATTTGCCATGAGTACAGTCAGAAAGTAAATGTTGATAAACACCGAGATTATTAGAGAATGTAGACCTCGAGATTGGTCATAATTTAAACTGTCTCGGAACTGGACTAGTTAGGTACCGTCGTGCGAGTGGGAGTTACCAAATCTATGTTCGTGTCCTCGTGACTGTCGTTTTGAAGTAACAAATTATTGGTCTAGTGGACCGCTTTATATATCTCGTTAGTGTTGTTGCAACCCACTTTGACTCCCTCTTCACGTTTTGTTTTTTTAAAAAAGAGTTTAATAGTATCCAATAAATACAAATTAGTCTGGATTACAAATCTGATAAAATATAATTAAACTCAAAAAAAATCCGAATCTCAGTTTTATTTATAAAAAGGATACGAACAAGGTTTCGCTTGTAAACACTCGAGAAAAACAACTTTTCGAAAACTTACCTAAGAAACGTCCGACAGAAAAAAATGCCTTTCAACCGTATTTAAATATTTAGTTATCGAGTTTACCTGTGATGACGTCAATGCGCACTTCACATGGCATAGGTTGTTTAGATATCGAATTCTCTTCCATAAATATTTTAAAACACACAAATTTATATTTGTACATCAAGTAAAAATACATTGCAACACTGTACTGTGGAGCATCGTGAAATACTAATGTGGCAACTAAGGAACGGATATGCGACAAACGTCGTAACATTGCGTTGGGTCATCCCGTGGCGAGTGACTTAGGGGTCCGTTTTCTATTTTCATGAAACGAATGCTAAGCCTCGATTGTATCGTACAAAATGCCACTGGAAACACGTTTGTAAGGTAAACCTCGTACAATAAAGTAAAAGAAAATGGACGCTCCCTTCCCTTTCCTCGGGTCTCTTCTCGTCGCAATATGCAGAAATAATAAATATATAGATCGCAATCGCGAGGGAGAAGATGGCGGCCAGCGTCGAGCACGAGACAGACTCTCAGCAATTTACTTTAATATTTAGAAGCCGGCCAAAGCCCACTCTGGCTCCACAGTCATCCGCTCTCTAAACTACGACTAGAATAATTTTGGACAGTTCATCTAAATGAGACGGTCGTTGCAGTAAGAAAGGGGATGGCCACGTTCCTGGCTCCAGGTCAACGGCCGTCCACGATCAAAGCATAACGGTCCTTACCCGTAGATTGCTGCAATCTCATTATAATAATCAAGTTTATTTACTACATTAAAACGTCTGAAAATTTTCTTGTTCTTGAAAATTTCGATATATCGACATCGCCTACGTTTTAAGAGGGGTTGTACTAGCTATAAGGCTTGCGCAAGATAGGACTGAATACCACAACAACAACACGGGAAATAATAAATGTGACGTCAAACCCTGCACACGTAACACGGCAATTTAGTGACATACATGTGAGACGTGTGCACAACCAACACTTTACAATAATCGTCAATTCACTCCGAAGGTTCAATTAGAACTGCACTCGAGCAAGTGTTGCCAACATCCGCGCGAAAGACGATACTTATTATCTTTAAATAAAGATTAAAGTTATGTGATAATTTCTTTTTCCCTTCAGGTTTTTGACAATGTTGTGTACGAAATAAATTGGTCAAATTATGTTCGAAAATGAGATAACTACGTGTACTAAAATTTTAGGAATATGGATTGACCAGAATAAAGAACAACATACCCTACGGAATTCAATGTCGGGTCTTTTTCCCCACTGCAACCAGTATTTAAAACACTTCCACAGACCAATACAGTACAGTAAAATTAAAAGGCCAATTCACGAGCTCGGTGACCTTTTAGGATGGAAATGTCTTCCTAACCTTCCTCATGAGTACTTGAATTCCACTTCATATAATATCTTATAAAAATAAACTAATATTTATTGAATAAAAAAAACATCAGCCACGTTTATAGCTTAATGGATCTTGTAAGTTTATATTACAAAATAAAACTATATAATTTATATTTAGTGTAATGAAATTACAGTTTCTATGTCTGAATGCCGCCAACCTCCATTAACCACGTAGCTACTCTATGACGTCATATCGTTTACTGTTAATTGGATCAAATGCGATGCAGCTGCTAATATCTGAAAACGCTGTTTATGTAAATTAACAAAGAATGTGACACTTGATGAAATCGCATATATTTGGAAGTTATCAAGTCTGAAAACGAAAGACGTGCGTGGAATCGAACTCAAGACACATCATGTGGTGTGGACAGAAAAGCGATACTCTTACCTGAAATAGAGGGTGCGGTCCTGTATTTCAATCGCTTTACAAAATCACGTTTATTAACTTTGCTGAACAAAGGCTGTGACGTCAAACCCAAATTTCATTTGAAAAAGTTTGTTGGAATAACGTAGATCTGTTCGGAAAGGGTACAATTAGGTGGATTAAACGTCTGCTGATCGTTTTGTACACAACATTGCAAGCGACTTTGTCACGGCGAGACTCGTGTTGATTATAACGCCTACTGCAGGATCCTTCCTCAGGATCGTGGAGAAAGGTAAAAGGATCCCGACGCTATTTTTATATTCCTATACTAGTAAAAGTTCCCATTCATTTCATCTCGCTACGTCAAACAATTTGACGTCGGATGACCGGAGCGTCGCTGGAGATTCCGAAGCTCTCAGAATCGCTCCCGCCCTCATTCCAGAAAAAATATCCCTCAAGACCGGGAAGTTACTGAAGAAACTTCGTTTGGCCGCGTGCTACGTCAAATACTTTGAGCTGATACCAGGTCTGAGAAGCGCGGAAGACGGCGGCTCACGAGACGTGACTCTACTCAGAGATATAATCGCTTCCTTAAAATTACTTGGAACGTTCACGATTTTACTTTAGTGGGAAATTTCCATATTTGAGGAAAATAAAAAATTTCCAGATTTGAGATTGGTCAAAATTTACGGATTTGAAAATAGTGGGAAATTTATAGAGTTGAAGTTAATTGGATATTTCCAGATTTGAGGTTGGTGGGAAATTACAAGATTTGAAGTTAGTGCGTAATTTCCATATTTGAGGTTAGTGGGAAATTTCCAGATTTGAGGTTAGTAAAAAATTTACAGATTTGAGGTTAGTAAGAAATTTACAGATTTGAGGTTAGTAAGAAATTTACAGATTTGAGGTTAGTAAGAAATTTCCAGATTTGAGGTTAGAGGGAAATTTCTAGCTTTAAGGTTAGTAAGAAATTTCCAGATTTGAGGTTAGTAAGAAATTTCAAGATTTGGGTTAGTAAGATATTTCCATATTTGAGGTTAAAAAGAAATTTCCATATTTGAGGTTAAAAAGAAATTTCCAGATTTGAGATTAGTAAGAAATTTCCAGATTTGAGGTTAGTAAGAAATTTCCAGATTTGAGGTTAGTAAGAAATTTCCAGATTTGAGGTTAGTAAGAAATTTCGAGTTTTGAGGTTAGTAAGAAACTTCCACATTTCAGGTTAGTAAGAAATTTCCAGATTTGAGGTTAGAGGGAAATTTCCAGATTTGAGGTTAGTAAGAAATTTCCAGATTTGAGGTTAGTAAGAAATTTCCAGATTTGAGGTTAGTAAGAAATTTCCAGATTTGAGGTTAGTAAGAAATTTCCAGATTTGAGGTTAGTAAGAAATTTCCAGATTTGAGGTTAGTAAGAAATTTCCAGATTTGAGGTTAGTAAGAAATTTCCAGATTTGAGGTTAGTAAGAAATTTCGAGATTTAAGGTTAGTAAGAAACTTCCACATTTCAGGTTAGTAAGAAATTTCCAGATTTGAGGTTAGTAAGAAATTTCCAGATTTGAGGTTAGTAAGAAATTTCCAGATTTGAGGTTAGTAAGAAATTTCCAGATTTGAGGTTAGTAAGAAATTTCCAGATTTGAGGTTAGTAAGAAATTTCCAGATTTGAGGTTAGTAAGAAATTTCCAGATTTGAGGTTAGTAAGAAATTTCCAGATTTGAGGTTAGTAATAAATTTCCAGATTTGAGGTTAGTAAGAAATTTCGAGATTTGAGGTAGTAGAAATTCAATTAGGTTAGTAAGAAACTTCCAGATTGAGGTTAGTAAGAAATTTCGAGATTTAAGGTTAGTAAGAAACTTCCACATTTCAGGTTAGTAAGAAATTTCCAGATTTGAGGTTAGTAAGAAATTTCCAGATTTGAGGTTAGAGGGAAATTTGCAGATTTGAGGTTAGAGGGAAATTTCCAGGTTTGAGGTTAGAGGAAAATTTCCAGATATGAGGTTAGAGGGAAATTTCCAGATTTGAGGTTAACGAAAAATTTCCAGATTTGAGGTTAACGAAAAATTTCCAGATTTGAGGTTAACGAAAAATTTCCAGATTTGAGGTTATAAAAAATTTCCATATTTGAGGTTAGCGTGAAATTTCCAGATTTGATGAAGGCGGGAAATTTCCAGTTTTGATTTTAGTGGGAAATTTCCATATTTGAAGTTAGTGGGAAATTTGAATATTTGAAGTTAGTGGGAAATTTGAATATTTGAAGTTAGTGGGAAATTCCAGATTTGAGGTTAGTGTGAAATGTGCAGATTTGAGGTTAGAGGGGAAATTCCGCTTAGCAACCAAATCTCATTAGCACGCTACATCTTGGGCATTTCTCTATTAAATTGCCACAAAAAAAATTATTATAGAAACCACTTTCAATTCCTTTTGTTACAGATTGCTTTCTTTAATCACAATAAATTGCTGCTGACCATCACACGTGTAAAAGAATTGCGTCAAGCAAATTACGCAGGTTACACGATTTCGTTCACAAGCTTCAACATTATATTTAACAAGATAGATTTTCTAGTATATAGCTATTGATACCCAATATTAGATAACCCAACGAAATTCAGGCATCTAAGATTAACAATATACAAAAATTTACTCTAAATTGTAAAATAAACTTACATTTACATATAATTCATTAACTAAATAATGTTAACATTAAGGCAAAATACAGCACCTGATAGAAAAATAAAATTTATGAATACTACTAAGAACTAGATTTATTAACAAATACAAAAACTAATCAACATTAAAAATTTAATTTATGTACAACCTCTAACATTAGATTAAAATAAAAAATTTATGTTTGGTAAATTTTACCATATATTTCACATCAAACCACTAAACTTAACACTACCAAATACATTAAATTTATAGTTTTCTTTCTAAAATTCTAATTTTTAAATAATACTTAAGATAATGCAAAAATACCTTACTTCTATTTATTGGCAATTATAATTAAAGTTTATGGTTGTATAGTTATATTTTTAAAAATTATTTTTTTTAAATAAGAATTCGGTAAATGTTTAAACTCGCTACTTATGATTACAATGAAAGTAAAAAATCCACAAATAATGCTATCTTGCTTCACTTTCATTAATGTTGTTTTCATATTTAATGTAGTAACTTTTTCCATAAAATATAAAAGTAAACCTAATAATATCCATAATAGAACCATCATAGTTTAATCGCCTTACATTTAATTCTTTAAATAATACAATGACATTACAATAACTAAATAATTGTACGTGCAAAACATAGCATAATAAAGGATATAATTAATATAAATTTAATTAAAACAAACTGTAAAAAAATACCACTTAACCTAAAGTATATAAACATATACTATTGTCATCATAAGTTATGATAAATTGGCTTATATAATTTATTTTTTCTCAGCA